>WAAF01017934.1:0-21045 GCA_013400475.1 Tricholaema leucomelas | reverse complement strand
CTGACAATACTATGATACTATGATACTATGAACTGAACTCATTTAGTCTGGAGAAGAGGAAGCTGAGGGGGGAGACCTTGTTCATTGCAACTCCCTGAGCAGATGGTGGAGCCAGATGGGTGTTGGTCTCTTCTGCCTACTAACAAGTGATAGGAGGACAGGACAGGAGGAAATGGTCTCAAGTTGAACCAGAGGAGGTTTAGATTGAATATAAGAAAGAGTTCTCAAACACTGGAATGGCTTCCCAGGGAGGTGGTTGAATTCCCATGTCTGGAGATGTTTAAAAAAAGCAGAGATGTGGTGCTGAGGGATGTGGCTTAGCACCAGCCTTGGTAGAGTTAGATAATGGTTGGACTTGGTGATCTCTTGGTCTCTTCCAACCAAAACAATTCTATAATTTCCTCACAGACTTTGTCCAGCCCCAGAACAATAGCCCAGATAAGCTGTGCCCACCAGGAGCAGGCAAAGAGCTACACCCATGTCTAGCCTCCACAACCACATCTGCTTTGGCTTTGCCACAGCCTAGCTGAGGGTAACTTCACATTTGCAGTGCCCTGTACACTCAAACTATGTTCAGCTGAAGGCTGTGTGGCCATCCAGAGAGACTGGGGCAGACTGGAGAGCTGGGCACAGAGGAACCAGATGAAGTTCAACAAGGACAAGGGCAGAGTCCTGCATCTGGGGAGGAAAAATAAACTGCACCAGTACAGGCTGGGAGGTGATCTGCTGGAGAGCAGTCCTGTGGAGACGGACCTGGGGGTCCTGGTGGGTAACAAGTTAACCATGGCACAGCAATGTGCCCTTGTGGCCAAGAAGGCCAATGGCATCCTGGGGTGTATTAGGAAGAGTGTGTCCAGCAGATCAAGGGAGGTTCTCCTGCCACTGTACTCTGCCCTGCTGAGACCTCATCTTGAATACTGCCTTCAGTTTTAAGTTCCCCAGTTTAAGAGGGACAGGGATCTGCTGGAGAGAGTCCAGCCTATGAGGATGATTAGGGGACTGTAGGGAATGGCTTATGAGGAGAGGCTGAGTGACTTACGAATTTTTAGTCTGGAAAAGAGAAGACTGAAAGAGGATTTGATAAATGTTTCTAAGTATCTGAGGGCTGGCCAGGAGTGGGGGGACAGGCTCTGCTCACTTGATCCCTGGGATAGGACAAGGAACAATGGGTGTAAGTTGCAGCACAAGAGGTTCTACCTCAACAGAAGGGGGAACTTCTTTACTGTAAGGGTCACAGAGCACTGGAGCAGGCTCCCCAGGGAGGTTGTGGAGTCTCCTTCTCTGGAGACTTTCAAGGCCTGTCTGGATGTGTTCCTCTGTGATCTGTGTTAGATAGCATTGTCCTGCTCTGGCAGGGGGATTGGACTCGATGATCTCCTTGGGTCCCTTCCAACCCCTAACCTACTGTGATCCTGTGATTCAGATTCCAAGTCATGGTGCAGGAAACTTGTCTAAAAATCTCAGTGTGGAAACAGTGCCTCTATCCTGAATGGTGTAACATGCCTGTTTCTCAGCATATTCCTTGTGATAGTTCACTCCAGATGCTGCCAAGCCATGATGCAGCACAAGTAAGTGAAATTCTGCTTTTGGCTCTGCGAGTGCATGTGCCTTTTGTAAGGAGGCTGAGGGCACAGGGCTTGTTCAGCCTGGACAAAAGACCCTGTTTGCAGCAGGAGGTTAGACTAGAGACTTTCCCAGGTCCTTTCCAACATGAATTATCCAATTAACTTGTTTGGTCCTATGAGTTTGCTAAAGTCTTCAAACTCAAAGCACTCTCACAAGAGAAGACTTACCCAATCAGAAGCAGAGTGGTATCATCCCCTGAAAGAACTCCTAGGATGCCAAACAGCTCTGGGCTGGCAAAGCCATTAGCTGTACTTTGGACATATGGTCCTGTCAGAATAACTGTAATTCCTTACCCACAATGAACATAGCTCACACACCTAGAGCAGTAGCTGCAGTAGCTGGCATGTAGGAAATGGGTTTCCCAGGCAATTTTATGGGCCCTGCTGGCACCTACAAGGCCACTTTCAAGTGAAATAGAGCTTTCCTAGCTGCCAAATGTGTGCCTTCACCATTAAGTGTATAGAATCATAGAATCAGTCAGGGTTGGAAAGGACCACAAGGATCATCTAGTTCCAACCCCCTTGCCATGCCCAGGGACACCTTACCCTAGAGCAGGCTGCCCACAGCCTCATCCAGCCTGGCCTTAAACACCTCCAGGCAGGGGGCCTCAACCACCTCCCTGGGCAACCCATTCCAGGCTTTCACCACTCATGCTGAACAACTTCCTCCTGATGGCCAGTCTGAATCTCCCCACCTCCAGCTTCACTCCGTTCCCCCCTAGTCCTGTCACTCCCTGACAGCCTAAAAAGTCCCTCCCTAGCCTTTTTTGTAGACCCCCTTCAGATCCTGCAAGGCCACAAGAGGCTCCCACCTGGGAGCCTCCTCTTCTGCAGACTGAACAGCCCCAACTCTTTCACTCTGCCCTCATAGCAGAGCTGCTCCAGCCCTCTGGGCATCCTCGTGGCCCTTCTCTGGACACGCTCCAGCATCTCCACATCCCTCTTGTCGTAGGGGCTCCAGAACTGGATGCAGTACTCCAGGTGGGTCTGGTCTCAGCAGAGTGGAGTAGAGGAGGAGAATCGCCTCCCTGGACCTGCTGGCCGTACTTCTGCTGATGCAGCCCAGGCTCTGGTTGGCCTTCCGGGCTGCAAGTGCACACTGTTGGCTCATGTTGAGCTTCTCATCCACCAGGACCCCCAAGTGCCTCTCCTCAGGGCTGCTCTCCAGCCAGTCCCTGCCCAGCCTGGATTTGTGCTTGGGATTGCATATTGATATGTTAGCTGGTAACAGAAACTGGCTGATGGAGACTACCTGGCACATTTACCGTGCTGCAGAGGTGTGGCTTATGTGCTTAGACAAGCAAGAATCTTATTCCATGCAAATGAGGTGATCACCTGTACCTATGTTCTGTGAGTTCTTTACTTACATGCCACTACCACAACTTGATGGATTTTAGTCTGACCTCAGAATGACCCTCAGAGAGAGGTCTGATAATGCAACAGGCAACTGCCAGAGTCTGGAAGAATAAGCCTTGGCACTGGCATCAAAGTAAGGTGAGTTGCCCATCATACAGGCAGCTGAACGGGCCCATGGAGTTTGTAGGATGGATTTGCTAGTGTGTAACACTACATCACAAGCCAGCATGCAGGTACATACTGGTGGATTTGCTAGTGTGTAACACTACATCACAAGCTAGCATGCAGGTACATACTGGTGGATTTGCTAGTGTGTAACACTACATCACAAGCTAGCATGCAGGTACATACTGGTGGATTTGCTAGTGTGTAACACTACATCACAAGCTAGCATGCAGGTACATACTGGTGGATTTGCTAGCGTGTAACACTACATCACAAGCTAGCATGCAGGTACATAGTGGTGGATTTCCTGGTGTGTAACACTACATCACAAGCTAGCATGCAGGTCCATACTGCCATGGAGAAAGACTTCAAGGCAGAAACCCATCCTGCCTCCACATTCCTTCGCAGTGCATACTTGTCGTTGGTTGAGTTGACCCTACTACTGATACTCAGTATCATGCTGTCCTCATGCCAGCTTCAAAATTAAAGTGCTGGCTGGAGCAAAGTATCATGGAGCTTGAAGTTTAGACTGTAACATGAGAGGCTTCTTGTTCCAGTTGCTGCTTCGAGTTTCTGGTTTCTGGGCTGTTGGTCTGTTTCCGTTGGGCAGTCTGTGGGTCAGGGGATGGTGGTGGGGGGGTGTGTGTTGCTGGCTTCTGCTGCTGCAACTGCATTTTGCTGTGCTTTTCTGCAAACAGGCTAAGGTAATTATGCATTGCATCATTTCCAGGAAAACTCTTTATCTCGACCCAGAGGGTTGCTTTCTTGGTGTTACTTTCCCTCTCCCCTGTGTCAGGGGAGAGGAGCTTGTGAGAGCAGGCTGTGCTTACCCAGGACAATACTGTTAAGTGTAATATTGTTATCCAAATGTGAGGAACTTCCCTATTATCTCCCCCATTTTGCAAACATTCACTGAGAAGTTGCTAAGGCCACTTCAGACAGAGCGTAGTATCAAGTCTAGAACTCTTCTGTGGTAGGACAAAGTCTCAGCTGTCTTCTGTGTCATTGAGCTACAACAATGGACTTAGCTCTGCTGTGTTCCATACAATAAGCCAAGGCACCTCATCCCACACACACTATTGATCCAGAGCAAGCAGTTGGCCACTACCAGCATATCCCTAGTCACACAATTAAGAGCTCTTTCCCCTCGAGCTGAAACAGTGGGTGGTTTGTGCTCTTGAATATAGCAGGAAAGCAACTCGGGAGATCTGGAGCTCAGGCACAGACCGTTATAATCTATCAATTATAACACAACAAAACACAAATGTTCCACGTGCTACTCACTTGTCTCACATCACCTCTCGATTGCACCTGCTCAATATGCTGCTGTCGTGGGGCAATATCCAACACAGTTTTCCAGGGGCATGCTAATGCCTGGCACCCTGCTGTAAGGGAAGAGGTGCCCTCTTCACCAACAAAGGTCATCACTTGTGGCTTGGATGAGGGATCCACAGCTCTTGACTACGAAGTCATATACTTAAATACTGGAAGAGCCAGAGGACATTTCAAGGGGATATGTTGATTAGTCCCCTTCTCGCACTCTCTTAGCTCTGCTTTCCTCTTCCTGCAGCATCTGAACCCACATCAAACACTAAGTGAAGCCATAGCTGAAGAGGTGTTCCAGTGCTGGGTGGAGAAGGTGCTGTGGAGGAGCCTCTGGGGGTTTCAGAACATGCTGGAAAACAGTCTGCAGGTGAGAGCACAGTGGTTGGGGAAATCAGCTTCTTCAAATTAAGGAAGCTGGCGAGGAAGGTCTATTGGATTTCCCAAAGCTGATGCACCTGGATTAAAGTGAGCATGGTGGGGTACATGGAGCCAGTCCCATTTGGAGAAAAGAGGGAATCAACACAGAGCTAATGAGCCTGGTAAGATGGAGAGAGCAGATTTCATGTAGAGACTTTGATATATGCCAGCACCGTGCAATCTGTCTATGACAGACAGGAGCTCAGAGACCTCTGAGGTGACCCTCTCAAGAGCAGCTCTGTCTGGAGATGTCTCCTAACCTGTACAATCTGTCCACAGTAGTGTGACAGTGGAAACTGAATGCATGTCAAGATGTCATAGAATCACAGAATCAGCCAGGTTGGAAGAGACCTCCAAAATCATCCAGTCCAACCTAGCACCCAGCCCTAGCCAATCAACTAGACCATGGCACTAAGTGCCTCAGACAGGCTTTTCTTGAACACCTCCAGGGACAGTGACTCCAGAACTTCCCTGGGCAGCCCATTCCAATGCCAATCACTCTCTCTGGCAACAACTTCCTCCTAACATCCAGCCTGGACCTCCCCTGGAACAACTTGAGACTGTGTCCCCTTGTTCTGTTGCTGCTTGCCTGGCAGAAGAGACCAAACCCCACCTGGCTACAGCCTCCCTTCAGGTACTTGTAGGCAGCAATGAGGTCACCCCTGAGCCTCCTCTTTTCCAGGCTGCACACCCCCAGCTCCCTCAGCCTCTCCTCACAGGGCTGTGCTCCAGGCCCCTCACCAGCTTCGTCACCCTTCTCTGGACACGTCCCAGTACCTCAACATCTCTCTTGAATTCAAGAGCCCAGAACTGGACACAGGACTCAATCCATTCAAACAATTGTCACAGCAGATTCTGACTCTCAACACTTTTAAAGTACTGTCAAGAATGCATCTCAAAATCATGTCCTATATCAAGTTACTCCTTACCCATATGTTATACCTATATAAAATCCTCTCAAGGACTGTGCAGGTCAGGCATATGGTTCAGAGGACAGAAGTTCCTGTTCTCCCACTCCCACTCTGAATAATTTTGCTAGTTATTTATCATTCTCCAAGGATGGACAACCCACTAGCATAGAATATGCCCAAACACACTTAGCTATTTGTCCAAACCCTTGGCAGAGCCTGGGATGCTTGACTAAAAGGCGTTCAGGAATTTTACTGCCCAAAATGTGTTTGAGTTGTGAGTCCTGCCTGGGTCAGTGCAGGCTGGGTGTGGAACTGCAACTTTCTGAGTCACTAGAGATTCATGAGGCCAGGATGCAGACTTAACTATAGACTCTTGAGATGTTCAGTACACAAACTCAGGGTGGCTCTTCTGGTGGTCTCTATGAAAAAAGCTTGGGAATTGGCAGTCTAAGTTTGGACAGCTGATCTAGGACACAAACATTAGCTCAGGGATTCTTATAAAATGAGAAAATGTGCTGTTAAGGAAGAAAATGTGCAATGTGTTAGTAAGCACAGCCCACCCTAGAGACCAGCTGTTGTCATTGCTTAGTAATGCTATGAAATCATATATTCCCCTCCCAGCCCTAAGCTAGGTAGTGGAAACAAAGGGATTTTAGTTTTCTTCCATATAGAGAGATCTTCATGCAGAGCTGTCATTCCCTAGAAGATGCTAAGCACCCTCAGTTCCACCACAGATGCTGGCAAGTACATTTGCTGAGCACCTGCAAATCAGACTGTTGCACTAGCTTGTAAGTATGGAGAAAGTATCTGACCTTAGACATACAAATTTGAACATGTTGGCCTTTAATTGCTGCCCCAGTGGGTCAGGATGTATGCCAAACCTTTTACATCTGGATAAATAGCTGTAAACTGAAACCAATCCAAAGAATAAAAGGTCACTGCTTGCGGCCTCTGAGAGCGAAAGCTTTTGGATTGGAAACATTAGTGACAGGATGCAAAGTGGATAGGAAGCTGTGATTGCAAACTGGATGAGTCGTTCCAGGAGAACAGAAACTGTAAGAGCAGTGTGAGCAAGCTTAGATATTGTACTCGTTGTTCTGGGCTAGTGCAGTGCAGTGCTGCAGAAACCATTGAAATATGTTAGATGGTAAGAGAAAGGAGAAAAGAGACACATTTCTGCAACAGACTGGAAGAGGCGAGCAAAGTAAGCCATGAGCAAAGAGAAAATATGAAAGCAGAAAAGATGAAAGTGCTCAAAAAGAGAAGCAGGCAGGTTCCAGCTGAAAGGCAGAGTAGGAGAACCCTGCTTACCACTGGGAGGCTGAGGGAGGGGGACAGATTCATGGTGAATGTCTGGCATCTCCTTCTTATATCCCAGCTGGACAAACGATGTTCACAATTTCACTGGCTTTACAGTAAAGTACTTCCACCCTTAGAAGTGGAGTGTGCTCACTGTCTCTGAACCTCTGACTGCATTTAAATGTTTGTGTCAATGAGTTCCCACAAGAGCTGCAGCCGTTCAGCAACGGGTCTGGTAGAACCCAAAATGTCGACTAGAGTTTCTCCAGCATTTTTCACAAGCTTGCATCTGTCTCCATGTAGCGAGACATAATATCATCTGTTCCAGGCAAAGCATCCAGCTTAGCAATTCTGCCTCCTGTGGGAACCTATCTCAGTTTAGTGGGAGAAGCTTAGCAGGCAGGTGACAAGGGCGGGTCTGGATGGAGCAACTCATTGTAGCTGTCTCTATGCAGAGCTGTATATGATAGAAACAAGATGTAAAGGGTTGCTGGGGTCACCTAGATCGTGCAGGGGCCAGAACGATGCTGAGACACCAGTATGATGTGTAAGTCGAACCTTTATTGCAGCTAAAAGCAATGCTTACATAGAGAGCTAATACAATGTGTGTAATTCTCATAGGTTGCACAACAGAGTATGGGCTGTCCACACATCCTGGGAACAAATCTGACTGACTGGCTCCCCTTAGTCCCCTCGCACAGCTAACTTTGCAGCTTCTCTGCCAGCTTTTTCAAGGTTGTTTTCCCTGCAGCTGCACTCCTTTTGCCAGGTCCTAATGTTACCCTTCTTGCTCTCCTATTTCAGATCATTCAGCGCTGCCCAAGCCCAACAAAGGGTTAACCCTCCTGAGGGACTACTCTTGACCCTGACCCCAGGTCCTCCTGACCCTTCCCTGGGGCTGGGTCCAAACACTACCAGGTTTGTGTCCTGGAGGTCCCGTGTACCCCAGAAATTTCTTCTCCCTCTGTGGTTTGAATGGGAGAGGAAAAAGGCGCGAACAGACCTGTTTCTCCCTCCCTGCCCTGCAGGCGTGAAGGGGGGAGCAGGGGGGACCCTTACGGCACGAGGAGTGCCCCGTGCCGGGCCCGCGCTGCACTCGGCTGAGGATTGGCTGTGAGCTGTTCGCGCCTAGGCAGTGGTAACGGCTCTGTGTCTAGGAAAGGGTATAAATATCGAGGGGTTCCCGCCTTGGGGTGTTCCCGCCTTGGGGTGCTCCTGCCGTGGAGTTCGCCCCTGCTTTGGATGGCGTTCCCGCCTTGGGGTGCTCCTGCCGTGGAGTTCGCCCCCGCTTTGGATCGCGTTCCCGCCTTGGTGTGCCTGCTTCGAGTTCTTCTCCCCCCACCTGGATAACTTCTACACGGAGCCTTTGACACTCCGAAGACAAGCCCTGAAGGACTTCACTTTAAGCGTCCTTATTGTGTGGCTTATCGCTTCTTAACGACCCTGAAGGTTGCTGAAAAGACCACGGGACAGACCTTTGAATCGCCCTTCTTTTCAAGCCAGCTGTCGTGAGTAGCCTAGGCTCAGCCTATTTTGATAGTGGGGAACGCTATATATTTAATAGCACAAATCCTTTTCCAATTACTGACTTAAAATTAGTCAAGTTTACCTGTGATGAACATCCTATTGTGTAGATATTCTCAAACAACCAAGAAAGAACCTGCTAATTAAATATAAATTATCTTCTGTATATAGTTTTGGGGGCGGGTTTTGGGAAATAAAATAACTCTATTTTTATAAATTCCTGACTCGGCCTAATTAATTCCTGCCTCCATAACAGTTTGGTGGTTAGCCCTCTCCCACATCCTGTCTAAAACCCTATAAAAACAGAGGAACTTCCTCTTTCTCTCTCTCTTGCCCTGCCTCCCTGCTTGTTGCATCACCATCCTATTTCCTGCTACTCTTTCTTTTACCACGTGGCCATAACCCACGAGGTGGACAAAACCATTGCCATCAAATCTGATTTTATATATATGTATATGTGTGTATATATATATACACACTGTACTTTGTTTTCCCTTCCCTATACCTTTTGTAACTTCTCTTCCTCAAATACTTTCTATTTATTGTTAAACTTTTCTTCTTTTAACTTCCAAATTGAAGTGACACTATTTATTTGGGAAGGAAGGGGGAAAAGGGAAAGGCATCTTATAAATTGTTATTGGTTCTATTAACTATATTTGAGTCTCTCTGAAATTTAAACTAGAACTCAGACAGAAGATCAGGCTAGAAGCTCAGGGGCATGGATGTTAGAGACCTTACCCACCAATCCCACTCCACAGGAAATGCAAACCTGTGTCAGAGTTAGCACTGAGCCTGGCAAAGGCAAATTAACATGAGTGGTGAATTTACATACTTTTCAGCAACTTATGGCCTTGGCTGAGCCTAATAAAAGCCATGGACCCTGGAAGATTTGGGCTCATTTGTCAGCAAGGCATTCCAAAGAAAACATCACATGTTCAATTTGCTAAGTGAAATAAGATCTTTGTTCTGCATGGTTTTTTTTTTCCCCCCTCCCTTTTTCTGAACGAGGCAGTTTTGTCCAGGGATTTCAAGCCAATGTTCCAATCCCTCACAGACGTTTCCCATTATCAGAGCTGCCTCTTGTCCTCCAAATCATTTTCCATGGGACTCCTGTTAACTTAGGCTGGAAAATGAAGCCAAGAGCTCAGAAAAAAGGACCCTGCTGACAAGACTGAAAAATGCTGCAGGGTGTTGTGGGACCACCAAGCCTGAAGCACCCTCTGCAGGGGAGCAGCTGAAAAAGATGCTAGTGGTGGGATGAAGCTCACGCTACTACTGTTACAGCCATTTAAGCAGGTTGGTGAAATAACTTCGATGAAGTATAATCACACTCTATACAAATGGCTTTAGAGACTGGTGGTGGACAACTGACAGATAATTAACTCTGCAGTGGACATCACAAAGGGCTTTTGTGTTGCAGCCTTAAGATCTCATAGAATCATAGAATCAGTCAGGGTTGGAAGGGACCACAAGGATCATCTAGTTCCAATCCCCTGCCATGCCCAGGGACACCCTACACTAGAGCACGCTGCTCACAGCCTCATCCAGCCTGGTCTTAAACACCTCCAGTCATGGGGCCTCAACCACCTCCCTGGGCAACCCATTCCAGGCTCTCACCACTCTCATGATGAACAACTTCCTCCTCACATCCATTCCGAACCTCCCCACCTCCAGCTTCACTGCATTCCCTCTAGTCCTGTCACTCCCTAGCAGCCTAAGAACTCCCTCCCCAGTTTTTTTTATAGGCTTCCCTCAGATCCTGCAAGGCCACAAGAAGGTCACCTGGGAGCCTTCTCTTCTGCAGACTGAACAGCCCCAACTCTTTCAGTCTGTCCTCATAGCAGAGCTGCTCCAGCCCTCTGATCATCCTCGTTGCCCTTCTCTGGACACACTCCAGCATCTCCACATCCCTCTTGCAATAGGGGCTCCAGAACTGGATGCAGTACTCCAGGTGGGGTCTCAGCAGAGCTGAGTAGAGGGGGAGAATCGCCTCCCTCCACCTGCTGGCCACATTTCTCCTGATGCAGCCCAGGATCTGGTTGGCTTTCTGGGCTGTGCGTGCACGCTGCTGGATCATGTTGAGCTTCTCATCCACCAGAATCCCCAAGTCCCAAGTATCTGCTTGTACTTTGTAAGATCCTCCTGTCTGGGGATCAAGTTGTCTCTACTGAAGAAAACTACCAAAGAGGGTTGAAGGAAAGGAGAGAAAACATCAAGTGATGTTTTCTGTTTGGATTTCTCTTCCATCCCCTCTCAAAGCATCATAATCTGCTGAGGAGAACCACATGTATGGACCTTGGAGCTGGACCACCTACACAGATTCAAGCAACTTACTTCCTGCAAACAGAAAACAGCTACTGGAATGGCATCAGGCTCTACTCTGTAGACTTCCCATCCTGTCAAGCTCAGCTGCTAGAGGAGGTTACCAAGCCAGAAGGGTCCATCTGAAGAACCTATGAAGCCCCTTTCTGCATTCTCACACTCCGGTTCTTGGAGGCTTCTCTTGAAGTTTCTCTAAACAGCATGATCTCATTTGTCTTGAGAAGAAAAGTCTGCAACGCCTTATTTCATGTTTGTAAGAAGCCACTACACAAGAATCACCCAGAAATTAAATGAATGAAACTTGGGGTCAACTTCCAGCAAAGTCAGCTCTAGAAACCAAAATGAAGCTAGAGCAAAGGCATAAAACATACTAATGAGCACTTCTTATAGTGTTGCAGGAAGATTTGCCAGGGCTTCCCTATCAACAGACTACCCAGGAAGGAGTTGGGCTCTGTTGCTCCATGAGCAGAGATTGCCCTAGGACAAGGGAGGTCTGTGCAGAGGTATGGTATTTCTAGTGCTATATTTGGTTTGGGTTGGTCTCTTCTGCCAGGCAACCAGCAACAGAACAAGGAGACACAGTCTCAAGTTGTGCCAGGGGAGGTCTAGGCTGGATGTTAGGAGGAAGTTCTTACTAGAAAGAGTGATTGTCATTGGAATGGGGTGGCCAGGAAGGTGGTGGAGTTGCCATCCCTGGAGGTGTTCAAGCAAAGCCTGTCTGAGGCACTTAGTGCCATGGTCTAGTTGATTGGACAGGGATGGGTGCTAGGTTGGAATGGTTGATCTTGAAGATCTTTCCAAGAGACCTTCCTGCTTGATTCTATGATTCTATGATAACTCCTAATTTGGAGACATAACTTCAATTCAGTCTAATTCCTGACGTTGAGTAGACTGTAGAGTCTCAGGCAATCTGTGGCTAAGATCCATCCAGATTCATGAATTTTCTCAGATCAGTCAACAGCTCCATGTCACATCACTTCCTACTTCTGGAGAACCACAGAATCAACCAGGCTGAAAGAGACCTCCAAGATCATCCAGTCCAACCTAGCACCCAGCCCTGTCCAATCAACTAGACCATGGCACTAAGTGCCCCATCCAGTCTTTGCTTGAACACTTCCAGGGATGGCGACTCCACCACCTTGCTGGGCAGCCCATTCCAATGGGAAATTATATGGTCATTTAATAGTTTTGTATTGAGGCATCAATAGCATAAACTTGCTACAAACCTGAAAAATAAATCACCCAAAATGCTGATTGGAAATGCAGAACTACATAATTTCCTTTCTACACATTCCTCAGCTTGCATTTCTTTCATTCATAGTGAGTAAATAGGCACTGGAGTGCACAGAGCCACCTCCTGCTTCTGTTCATCTTATCAGATGTAAGATTGGTTAAAGGCCTGTTTTGTGTTCTTGTTGTTTGTGGGGTTTGTGAGGGATTTTGATTTGGTTTTGGGGCTTTTTATTTGTATGTTTGTGGTGTTTGGTGGAGGAGGGATGTGACAACAGATACAGCAAGAGTAGGAAAACCTGGCAATTTAATTAAGACTAATGATATACTGCTTCACCTAGCTAAACCGCTCTCCCCTTTGGCGGTCAAAGCTTATTCTTCCTGTTCCTGCAAACATAACACTGCAATAGTAAGGTAAACAAAATTAAACTTATCTTAATTACATTACTCATTCAGAGCAAAGATCAGGGCCACAAGGATGATCAGAGGACTGGAGCACCTCGCCTATGAAGGCAGATGGAAAGTGTTGGGGCTGTTCAGTCTGGAGAAGAGGAGGCTCTGAGGTGACCTTCTTGTGGCCTTGCAAGATCTGAAGGGGGCCTACAAAAAAGCTGGGGAGAGACTTTTTCAGCTGTCAGGGAGTGACAGGACTAGGGGGAATGAAGCGAAGCTGGAGGTGGGGAGATTTAGAGTGGATGTGAGGAGGAAGTTGTTTAGCATGGGAGTGGTGAGAGCCTGGAATGGGTTGCCCAGGGAGGTGGTTGAGGCCTCATGCCTGGAGGTGTTTAAGGCCAGGCTGGATGAGGCTGTGGGCAGCTTGCTCTAGGGTAGGGTGTCCCTGGGCATGGCAGGGGGGTTGGAACTGGATGATCCTTGTGGTCTCTTCCAACCCTGACTGTTTCTCTGGTTTTTCTAAAGCATGAAACAACCAACAAACCAAGTCAGAACTGAAGAACATAAACTTGGGAGACTTCAGATCTGGAGGGATGCACTAGAGAGTGTGAAGACAAGACAGGTGGTAAAAGTCGACATGTGCTAGTTTGAAGCCAGCTGGAATATTTTGGCGACAGGAATTAGATGATAGGCTGTAATAAGGAAACAATGGTGATGTCTGCTGCACTCATAGTCTTGCCGAGATATAAAAAAAAGAACACAAACATAGATGACAGAGTTGCTCTCTGGCTCTGGTTGCCTCCCTTCTCTCTCTCTAACCTGCTGTCTGTGTAACTAATCCTCCTGCTTCCTAACCCCCCTTGGCTGATTCTCCAAACTCACCTTAAACGTAAAGCAAAGTCTGGGGTAAGGTAGAGGGATGGAAAGAAGGTGGAAGGGTGGTTGGGAGCCCCTCCCGAGGACTCTGGTTTCTGGGAGAGCTGTTGTGTTCCTGTATTACTTTTTCACTTGTCTATTTTTGTCTATAGCTGTATAGATTGTAAATACCTGCTTGTATATTGTGCTCAGCTGTAAGTATAAAGCTTCATTCCTTAATTTCCAGCTTGGCTGAGTCTAGTCTGGGTGATTTTCTTAAGACTGGGGGGGAGAGGACGCAGGTAACACCCAAACCATCACACATGGAAAGGAAAGAATTGAAAAAAAAGAGTTCTCTGTCCTTCGGTGGGAGGCTGATCCCTAATGAAGTAAAAAGGTAGTTAACAGAAATAGACCAACTCAACCTACCTGCATTCTTTACAAAAAGCAAACTCTGTTTCTCTACATTTCAGTGTCTTTATCACTGGTTCCTGTACTAAATTTCAGGGTTGGCTGTCCTTTCATGCTGTAAGGTGCACATACAGGAGAGCCATGCTGCTTATCCACTCAGCTCCATTAGAAAGCATAACCTGCAGGTACCTGCAGCACCTCCCATGGTAGCTCTGAGCTACGAACCTCCTCCTGCATTTTAGGAGGGCACCTCTGACAACACGATGGTGGGGAGGTACAAGGACAGAGGAGTCATAGATGCATTTGTTTCTGGGCAGAGGCTTCTGTAAACCTCAGAAACACTGGATAACACAGGGAGACAGCAGAGGGCACACTGCAACTGCTGGCTCAGGAGCAGCCAGTGGTTAGACCACACGATAAGCACATGCAGATGTCTCCTAATACACCACCATACAGGGAAGAAGATGAACCTGTCACCCAGAGGAAACAGGAATTGGCCCACAATAAAAGGAAGAGAAGTGGGAAGCAGGGGTGTCCTAGCTCAGCTGACAGCACGCAGGATGACAGGGGCAACATCCAGAGCTGGTGAAAGGCCGGGAACACAAACCCTATGAGGAGAGGCTGAGGGAGCTGGGGGTGTTTAGCCTGGAGGAGGCTCAGGGGTGACCTCATTGCTGTCTACAACTACCTGAAGGAAGGTTGTAGCCAGGTGGAATTGGGCTCTTCTGCCAGGCAACCAGCAACAGAATAAGGAGACACAGTCTCGAGTTGTGCTGGGGAAGGTCTAGGCTGGATGTTAGGGGGAAATTCTTGCCAGAGAGAGTGATTGGCATTGGAATGGGCTGCCCAGGGAGGTGGTGGAGTCGCTGTCCCTGGGGGTGTTCAAGCAAAGCCTGTCTGAGGCACTTAGTGCCATGGTCTAGTTGATTGGATAGGGCAGGGTGGTAGGTTCAACTGGATGATCTTGGAGGTCTCTTCCAACCTGTTTGATTCTATGATTCCATGATTCTATGAGAGCAATGATAGTGAGGGGATCACTTAAGGTTTCACTGCAGTACAAGGGACAATCTGAAATACTCTTCGCTGTCCTGATCTTTCAAAGCATTTCAGCTTGGAAAATTCTCATACAAACCGTCTTCCAGAGCAATAAAGTGAAAAAAACAACCTAAACCCAACAGCAACAACAACAAACTCCCATACTGTGATATCAGACGGACACCCACCAAGAGCAACAGTGGGGCCACAGTCTTTACCAATAGGGAGTAAGTGGTAGCCTCTGTAAATGGGCTACAAGGAGAGAATGCTGCCCATGCAGAGGACTGGTGCTGCAAGGAACAGAGCTCAGCCATTCCTTGTGTCAGCATGACCCAGCCCCATCTTGATGGTCTGATTCCTTCCTTCCTACATTATCCAAGTACTTCCTGTACCCAGGGGTACTTTTTTGCCTCACTTCCCTTTTCTCTATCACTGCTTCCTGCTTGCTTCTACCATTCAGCTTCCAAAGCCCTTGCTGTCCTTCAGCTCTGAAGCTCAGTCTCCTCAGCATTTCTTTAAACATTCATGTCCCATTCTCAGTCTTCTCCCTCCAACTCCTTGTCCCACCTTCCATTCTGCTCCCTCAGGCTCTCCACAGATTCTACCTCTGCTGCTCCACAGAATCATAGAATCAACCAGGTTGGAAGAGACCTCACTTCTGTCTGTGTCTCCCCAATCTCAGGAATCTGATCTGTTCCAGTAGTCTAGATCTCATCGCTCCTGTCCTACATATTCTTGGTTCTCTTTCACCACTATCTGTTTCAGCACCAGGAGGTTTGTCCGGGACAACCCCATTCTTCCCATCTGGTCCTCTCTGCCCAGTTCTGCATTGCAGGTAAATGCCCTTTTTTTCTCCAAGCTCCTTGGCCAACTGGCAACAACATCAGAAAAGCACAGAAATAGCAGACTTCCTTCCTCCAGCTGGGAATCACACAGGCAAACTTATCTACACTGTGAAGAAAGTCATGCTGCTGCTCTCACCCAAACCTATGGAGGTCAGAGCTGGTACCTATGCACCCACTATGCAGGCTGTGTCAAGTGGCCTTTAACTGATGGGATGATATGGCAATGTGGACATTGTGTTCACTTTCAGTCACAGCTCCTTTTTACTTCTTCACCACCTTTCAAATATATTCTCTAGTGGAAATGTCTCGTTTTTAGTGTTTGTGTGTATAAACATAGAATCAGAGAATCAAGCAGGTTGGAAGAGACCTTCAAGCTCATCCAGTCCAACCTATCATCTAGCCCTGTCCAATCAGCTAGACTATGGCACTAAGTGCCTCAGCCAGGCTTTTATAAAATCATAGAATCAATCAGGGTTGGAAGGGACCACAGGGATCATCCAGTTCCAGCCCCACTGCCAAAGGCTTTTCTTGAACACCTCCAGGGATGGCGACTTCACCACCTCCCTGGGCAGCCCATTCCAATGCCAATCACTCTCGCTGGCAACAACTTCCTCCTAACATCCAGCCTAGACCTCCCCCAGCACAACTTGGGACTGTGTCCCCTTGTTCTCTTGCTGGTTGCCTGGCAGAAGAGACCAACCTTAAGACAACCAGCTTTGTATCCTTGGGAGAAGCAGTAGATTAACTGCTGGGTTGGAGATGGGAAAGGCTGTGAAACCTGATTGGCTTTGATTTTGCATTCCTGATGATGATATTTAACATCAACTGACCCTCCTGACAGGTGAGTTTGAGCAAAGTTTCCCATTGTGCCACAGACCCTTCAGAGTGCAGAAAACACAAGCTAAATCCATTCATTTCTCTTTCCACACTGGTGGCAAAGCTGATCTGAGTAAAATAAAGTGTACAGGGTTAACTCTCCTGTGGGAGTGGTCTTGAACTTGACCCCAGGTGGTCTTGACCCTTCCCCAGGGCTGGGTCTGAACACAACCAGGTGATGGTTAGCCCACTACCCCTTCCTATCTAAAGGTCCATAAAAGCAGTGGGACTTGCTGTTTTCTCTCTTTCTGTGCTTCCTTGCCTCCCAGCATCACCATCCTGTTCCTCTTTGTTTTACCACATGGCCATCCCCTACGAGGCAGGCAAAGTCGTCACCATCAAAATTGGGTTGTATTTACACATTTTTTATTTGTTTTCCCTTCTCTATACCTTTGTAACACCCCTACCTCATATACCTTTTATTTATTGTTAAACTTTCTTCTTGTAACTTCCAAATCACGGTGAGATTACTTATTTGGGTCTGCTTTACCTTTCCTCTCTCTCCATCTGATTCCTTTTCTTCTGGGAAAGAAGGGGGAAGAGGGAAGTGCATCCTATAAATTGTTATTGGTTCTATCAACTATATTTGAGTCTCTGGGAAATTTAAATTAGAACCAAGACAGTTTCCCAATGTGCCACAGACCCTTCAGAGTGCAGAAAACACAAGCTAAAGCTTGTGCTGGCAAAGGGCAAAGCTGATCTGAGTAAAATAAAGGCAGAAGGAAATGGGCTGGAGGTGGCAAGGCTGAGCACAGCAGGAGTAAGAAAAAAAAACATTTGTGGCTAAAGATCTTGGCCAAGGCTAGAACAAGGGAAAGAAAAAAGGAGAGGACAGACATTTTTTTGGGGAAAACACTAGACTTTGTCTGATAAAATAACTGCTACTTCTTCACCGAAACAGCCTTTTGGAGCATTTTCTGCAGAAGAAAATACTTTCCAAGAGACACATTATTTTTCCCCCTCCCTCCTTAGGATTCTGACTGTAGGTAGAGCCAACGAGACAACCCCTCTCTCTTACAGCACATTACAAAACCCTCTCGGCTCCCAGCTGCCAAACATTCACCGTTTATTTGTACTGAAACTTTCCATTCTTGCTCTCCATCTCAGACATGTATTTCCTTTTAAGTTCTTACAGAAATAGCATCTCTGCTTTCTGAAAAGAGGCTTGGGAAAAGGAGAGTTTTAAAAGTACAGACCTGGTTTTTTTCCAGCCAAGTCTGGAAAGGAGTAGAAATTCAGACAGCTGGAGCAAGAGCTTCAGATGAAAGAGAGGAGCTATCACCTTTGGGTTTTGGGTTTTTTTTGGTCCTCAGCTGACCTTATCAGACTACTCAGGATGCTGTGTTGGGATTTACCAGCAAAAATGCTAGTCTTCTGTGGCTACAGGGAGTTGATCTCTTCTGCCAGGCAACCAGCAACAGAACAAGGGGATGCAGTCTCAAGTTGTGCTGGGGGATGTCTAGGCTGGATGTTAGGAGGAAGTTCTTCCCAGAGAGAGTGATTGGCATTGGAATGGGCTGCCCAGGGAGGTGTTCAGGCAAAGCCTGGCTGAGGCACTTAGTGCCATGGTCTAGTTGATTGGACAGGGCTGGGTGCTAGGTTGGACTGGATTGATCTTGGAGGTCTCTTCCAGCCTGGTTGATTCTCTGATTCTTTACAGCTAACTGGTTGCTGTGGCTAACTGGCAGAAAATAAAGTAATAGAGGCTGGCTGAAAACCAATTCCTTTGATTTTACAGAGGAGTTCACACTCTTAAATCTTGGCAGCCTGACATATTCCTTAAGATAAAATTAAAAAGCTCTTCCCTGACCCTTTTGTGACTTCTTGTTTTTCTTGCAATATTTACAGTGCTGTGGCAAAGACTTTGAGATCTGGCAGGGTACATAAGTCAGGGAGAGAAAGAGAACTTTTTTTTTTTTTTTAGTGTGGCCTCATGAAAATCTCTTCAGATTTTGAACTGAAATACAAAACGTCAGAAATTTCCATTTCCCATGTGGCATAGCACAGCTTGTGGTGCTAGCCAGTTGCCATCACTATCTGACAGTTTTACTGCCATGTACAAGTTCTGGCCCTGTGTCCTGCCCTACCACTTTTCAGAGAGCTTTGGTATAACTGGTCTATTGCTAACAGAGAATATCTGGCCAAGATACAAAAAAACTTTTTGATAGGTGATGTCTAGGTGCATGCATATTTCTCCCCCGCCAAAATGAATCACAGAATCAACCAGGTTGGAAGACACCTCAAAGATCATCCAGTCCAACTTAGCACCCAGTCCTGTCCAATCGACTAGACCATGGCACTAAGTGGCTCAGCCAGGTTTTACTTGAACACCATCAGGGACAGCGACTCCACCACCTCCCTGGGCAGCCCATTTCAATGTTGTGCTTCTAGAGAAACAGAAAAGTTGGTGAAGTTTTTCTTTTAGTCTTTGGTTCTAGCTGCACCACGTTTCCTATTTTGAAAGCACAGGTTTCTTCTCTGAATTAATGAATGTCAAAATTATTAGAATCACTCTCAGAATCACAAAATCATAGAACCAGTCAGGGTTGGAAGGGACCACAAGGATCATCCAGTTCCAACCCCCCTGGTGTCAAACACTGCCCTGACTGGTGCACAGCAGGTAAAGGCAAAGCTCTTAGAAGGCACCGAGCATTCAGCCCTCAAACTCCACCTTGTTGATATGGGTATAGAGTGAAGCAGGGGGGATCAATAGCCCTTGTCATTTTTATCTTAGCCAGCACTTCTGCATATGCCAGTCCTATAAATACTGCAGAGAAGAAAGGATCCACCTCTGGGACTGGAATTGGTTTTGGTTGTAGAATCATAGAATCAGTCAGGGTTGGAAGGGACCACAAGGATCATCCAGTTCCAACCCCCCTGCCATGGGCAGGGACACCCTACCCTAGACCAGGATGCAGTTTTCAGGAGTTCAAGGGCCAAGGCAGCCTGGGCCCTATCACAGAATCACAGAATTTCCTAGATTGGAAAAGACCTTCAAGATCATGGAGTCCAATCATTAGTTTCACACTGACAAGTCCTTGACTAAACCAAATCCCTCAGCACAACATTTCATCACCATGAATTCCTATGTTTGGAAAGGCCCACCAGGATCATCCAGTCCAACCTTCATCCCAGCATCCTTCATCACTAGACCATATCCTCAAGCACCACATCCACTCTCCTTTTAAACACCTCCAGGGATGGGGACTCCACCACCTCCCTGGGCATCCTGTCCCAATGCCTGACCACCTGCTCAGAAAAGAACTTCCTCCCAACAGCCAACCTAAACCTCNTCATGGAATCAACCAGGCTGGAAGAGACCTCCAACCCATCCAGTCCAACCCATCACCCAGCCCCCTCCAATCAGCTAGACCATGGCAGCAAGTGCCCCATGCAGGCCTCTTTTTGAACACCTCCTCTTTTAACAGAGAGGATATTTTGCCAGTCACTGCATTGCCCCCTTTAGCAGATAGATGAAATGATGTACCTTAGCCAGCATTATTTGTCCAAATACATATCTTCATTGTGCTGTTTGATCTGGGCATGATGTCATCAGCTTTGACCACAGGTATTGCTCTCATCTCTTATGCTGTAATTAATTAATCACCATTTCATTCCTTTCCTATTGGAATGCATCAGATGCCACCAGGGGATGCTGTTTTCTATTAGCTGGCTATTGGATTCTCCTCCCAGCCCAGGTGTGGCCACTTTGCCCCCCCTGCCCACTCCCCTTTATATTCTGACCCAGGAAGGCCATGACCCCCAAGCTAGGCCCCTTTGGGCCAAGGGCTCCTCTGCCTGGTATCACTGGTGAGTCCCCATGCTGTGCACTAGCTGAATTGGTGGAGGATTTCAAAGGCCTGGTGGCCCCCCAGCTCACTAGGGTTAGGCTCAGTAACCATTGTGACATACATCACCCATGGGTGCTGGGTTTGTGTCCTTGGTGGAGCTGATTTCTTTTGTAGGGTATTTTAATTGCTTGAGGCTCTTGGCTCAGGCTTTGAGATGACTGCAAAAATGGTAGTGGAGAAGAAGAGCTCTTCAGCCAGATTGAGAGGTAAGGAGGTAAGGGCAGGGGGGAGCAGAGACTGCTTTAGGAAGGTGAGATGTGGAGGAGAATCAGATTGTTAGCAACTGGAAGGGACCTTGAAAGATCATTTAGTTAGGGCTAGCATCAGTGACCATTGCAATATCATGCATGGGTGCTGGATGTGTGTTCTTGTTGGAGCTGAGCTTTTCTGGGTGATATTTCATCTGTTTAATGGTCTTGCCCTTGAGCTGTGGCCTCACGAGTGCTGAGTAGAGGGGCATGATCACCTCCCTGCTCCTGCTGGTGAGACCATCTCTGTTACAGGCCAGTATCAGCAGACTTTCTTTCTGCTGTCTGCCGTAACTGTAGATGCCTCTTTTGGAGCAAATCACCGGAGCTTTATCCAGGGAATTTTCTGAAATACA
>WAAF01017933.1:626801-664349 GCA_013400475.1 Tricholaema leucomelas | reverse complement strand
GGGGAAGGGGGCTAGAGGCTGCTGTGGGGCAAAGGAGGGGGGAAGGGGGCTAGAGGCTGCTGTGGCAGAGCAGCCCTTGCCCTGCATGCAGGATTAGGGCTAGGGAACAGGTGGCTCATTCCTCCCCCCACCCTGCAGCATGGCGACCCAGGCGATGCTGCTGCTGACCCATGGGCCACAGGAACATGTTAACAATTTCCAGGTCAGTGGAGGCAAGGAATGGGAATTGTTTCTGCTCCAGAGGATAAGAGGATGTGGGGCTTGCAGCCCCCACCACGGCCTAGAAGGCAGACTGAAGGAACAGTGATGTTATCCTGTCCTCCTTCACCCTCACCTCCAGAAGAATCAGACCTTTCCACCTCCTCAAGGGTGGGAAGGGTCCCAACGTTGCCCACATGCCAGCAGTCCCTGCTGCCTAGAGCTGGGTGGATGAAAGGCAGAGGCAAAATGATCCTCTTGAATACATCATCCTCAGGACATTGGAACAGGCTGCCCAGGAGGGGTTGTGGAGTCTCCCTCTCTGGAGATATTTAAAACCCACCTGGATCTGCTCCTGCTCTGCAGGGGGGGTTGGACTGGATGAGCTTTGGAGCCTCTGACAATCTGTGATCCCTTCCTCCCAGAGACCCCAGGGAGCTGACACCTTTATGGTCTCTCAACCCTGGCTGATGTTAGCATCGCTCCCACCAAGCTGTGGCCACCCCTCTGACACAGACCTGGTTGTGTGCTGCAGCTTGCCCAGGAGGCAGCCCACGTCCCTGTCCCTCTGCTTGCAGCAGTTGTGGCTTCCTTCAGGTCACATTCCCATGGAGCCCTTGTGAAAAGCTCTTTCATTTCCACGAGCTCTTCATGCTTGAGCTGGCAAGCATCAGTGAGGCCAGCGCTCAGCCTGGTCATTATGTGCCTCTCCTTCTGGTTTCCTCTTTGGAAGGAGCTCTTCTGGGCAGGCAGAGCTGAGGAGCAGAAGGAAGTTTCTTAGTGGGGTGGGGGAGGGGGAAAGGAACAGCCCAAGACATAAACATTTCTCCTCTTCCTCATTTTGCTTTGCTCTTAGCTGCAGTTAGAGCAGAACATCCACAGCTGCTGGGATCCACGGAGGTCCTGTCCCTCTGGGCAGCCACACGTGGATGTCATTATCCTGCTGGCTGTGAAACAGCCTGGGAGTACCCCTCAGAAGCTGCAATAAACTGGTGAGGCTCAGAGGAGAATAATGAGAGACCAGTTTGAAGGTGCTGAGAGGTGACCTCAGGCACCACGAGTCCTTTCCCTAGATCTGCTTCAGGTATAGCACCCACCCAAAGTGCCTTGCACCCACCCAAAGTGCCTTCATCCCCTGCTCAGATGCAGAAATTATGGGGCAGAGGCTTCCTCTGACTAAGGGAAGTCAAAGGGTTGTTCCCACCCAGCTGAAGGCTGCAAGCCAGCAGACCAGGAGGCCAGGACAAGGACAGCCTTCTCCTGGCACCAGGATAAGCACATGGAGGCTCCCCTCAGGGCCTTGCCCACCCGTGGATGGCAAGGACAGACTCTTCCCAACCTCTGCCTCACAAACCCCACTGCCAACAACACAGCAATGGTTTCTTCAGGAGCTTAACTGAGCTCTAACAGTGCTGCTGCTGCTGCTGCTGCAGGTCATGGCTCTGCCCTGCCTGGTGGGGCTGTGACACCTCTGCCTCTCCAGCCCTCCAGCGACCCCATTCTCCAGAGCAACGCAGGGAAGGGAAAACGGCAGGTGGGAGAAGGTGCAAGGAGGTGTGGACACCCCGAGCTCAGCTCCCAGCTCTTCTTGACCTACTACCCTCCTCCATGCCTCTTTTCCCCACCTGGAAAGCAGGTGCTGATGCCTCCCCGTGCTGAATCCTGGGGCTGGAAAAGGATGGAGCAGCAGCTCTCCTCCCAGGGAACTCATTCCCACACTCCTTTCTCTCTTGCTCTCTTTTTGCCTTTAATGAGATTAAGTGAGAATAAATTATGCAGAGCCCACCCCTCTCTCCTCACCCCCCACCCCTCCCTGGCTGCTCTGCATGGTTTCTAATTAGCATCGTTAATAGGAGGGGGCTGCCTTGCTGCCACAGGGCTTTAACAATCAGAGCTGTCAGCGCAGCCCTCACTCCTGTTAAAGTGTCCCAGAGCTTTTGTCCCCTGGCAGAAGGGAGCCCCGGACTTAAAACCACTTTGCCTTTGTGCTGGGAAAGGGGAGCAGGAGAGGGGGGTTCTCTTTCCCCTGCCTTGTCCCTGAGACCACCAGGAGAGAGCTTGGTGATGCCACCAAACCTCCCCAGCCCCTCTCTGGCCAAGCCTTGCTCGGGGATGGATTTTGCCCAGGAAAAGCTGCTGGAGCCATTCCCACTCCCACTCTTTTTCCACCTTGGGTTTCCCCCTTGGGATTTCAAGCCGGGCTTGGCCTTCCCAAAAGAAAGAATGCAAGCAGGTGGCTGCTCCCTTGCCCTTCCATCCTGTCCCAGGGGTGGGCACACAGCAGCAGCCAGCCCTGCCCAGGGCTCCCTAAGGAGCAGCGAGGAGGGGGCAGGCCGGGAGCGGATGTGTTAACGGTTTCTGGTTCAATGGAGGGAAAAATCCCCACAAAGGAAGGTGTACAAATATTGTGGGAAATCTATTGGCCCCTTAATATTTGCTGAAGGCCCAGGCCATTCAGGCAGGGTGAATTCCACAGCAAGGTTCTCATTCAGGCAGCATCAATGGGAAACTTTTAATTGAGAGGCACTTCATTCAGGGCCTGGGGGTCATTGAGTGCCAGGGGCTTTCAGGGAGAACAGAGGACCATGTCTTTCCAAGTTGCACCAAGAAGAAAAGCCACTGTTTCCTGCACTGGGAGCTCCAGGGATGAGGGCTCTAATCCCTCCTCCAAAGGGAAAAGTGATTCCAGGATTTAAAATTCATTTCTCAAATAACAAGAAAGAANAAACAGAGATGGAGATGAGGATGGAGATGGGCATGGGGAAGGGAACAGAGATGGGGAAGGGGATGGAGATGGAAACAGGGATGGGGATGAAAACAGAGATGGAGATGAGGATGGAGATGGGCATGGGGAAGGGAATGGAGATGGGGAAGGGGATGGAGATGAGAACGGGGATGAGAATGGGGATGGAGATGGGGAAGAGGATGGGAATGGGGATAGGGATGAGGATGGAGATGGGAATGAGGATGGGGATGAGGATGAGAATGGGCAAGGGGATGGGATAAAGATGGGGATGGGGAAGGGGATGAGGATAGGAATGGGAAGGGGATGGGGATGGAGATGGGAACGGGGATGGGGATGGGGACGAGGATGGGAATGGGGACAGAGATGGGGAAGGGGATGAGGCTAGGAATGGGAAGGGGATGGGGATAGAGATGGGAATGGGAAGGGGATGGGGAGCACTGCCCTACAAGGGTGGCTGCATGGCTGGGGAAGAAGCTGAGCAGCTCTGGATGCTCTTCCCTGGATGTTCTGGGGCAGGGCAAGGACCTGCCTGCTCCTGTGGGTGAGGTGAGCAGCCCAGCTGCATAGAGCTGTTTCAGTTGGGAAAGACCTCTAAGATCACCAAGGTCCAACCATCAACCCAACACCACCATGGACACTAAACACTGTCCCCAGGTGCCATGGCCACACCTTTCCTGAACACCTCCAGGGATGAGGACTCCACCACCTCTCTGGGCAGCCTGTTCCAATCCCTGTCCAGAGGAATTTTTTCCTAATATCCAACCTGAAGCTCCCCTGGCACAATTTCAGGCCTTTTCATCTTGTTCTACTGCCTGATAGTAGGGAGAAGAGCCCAACCCCCACCTCACTCCCACCTCCTTTTAGGGAGCTGTAGGGAGCAAAGAAGTCTCCTCGCAGCCTTCTCTTCTCCAGACTCAACACCCCCAGCTCCCTCAGCTGCTTCTCCCCAGCTCTGTTCTCCAGACCCTTCACCATCTTCACTACCCCTCTCTGAACCTGCTCCAGCCCCTCGATGTCCTTCTTGGAGTGAGGAGGCCAAAACTGAACTCAGTATTCAAGGTGCAGCCTCACCAGTGCCCAGCACAGGGGATAGCCACACTGCTCCTGACACAGACCAGGCTGCTGGTGGCCTTCTTGGCCACCTGGGCACAGCTTGGCTCACGTTCAGCATTCTGTCAACCAACACCCTCAGGCCCTTTTCCTCTGGGCAGCCTTCTATTCACTCTGCCCCCAGCCTGCAACGCAGCATGGGATGGCTCAGGAGCACTGCACCACAGCAGCAGGGTCTCACCTCGTGCCTCAGGGCTGGCAGCAGTGATGGCATGGGGGCAGTGACTCCATGGGGCTGTTATCCTCCCCATTATCCCTCTGCATCCCAGCCTGCCTCTGGGGTGTGAGGACATTCACGCTTGCAGGCAGCATCCTTCACGCAGGTAGCATGAAGGAATGTGGCTGTTTGATTACTCCATCCCCAGCATCCCTTTGGACACCCAAGTCTTGGATGCACCCTTTGGGTACCACCCGTGTGGGATGAGCCCAGTGAGGATGAAATGAGAGCCTGCATCTTTTCCCCCCCTCCCCCCCCCAACTCTGACTTCTTTCTGGAGGGTTCCTTCTGGGACACTCAACACCCTCTGCATGACCTCCTTTCTCATCCCTCCCTCCCCTTCCTCTCCCAAGCTATAACAAGGCATTGCAATAAGTTATAGAGGCAGCTGGGTTCAAAATGTGCTTTTCTAAGGCTGGGTGTCATAAACTCACAATAGGCTGGGGGGGGAGGGGGGGGACACCCTGCCCCTGCCGCTCTGCTCTTCACTCCCCCAGCTGTAAAGAAAGATGAAGAAGGAATTAAAGAGAGGTTGGAGGGGAGGGACACTCCTCATTATGTCTCCTACGCTGCGGTTTCCAGGGAGACAGCTCCTGGAGCCGCATCCCTCTCCCATCCTGCTGTGGCCCTTTGCAAGTTACAGTAGCGGCTGCTGCTGTTTTCCCTCTGTTCCCAGCTGTCTGCCAGGCGCTCTCCCAGGGTCTCTGGGCCAAGGTGGGCTTGAGACCATATGGGAGAGAAAAGAACCCGTTGGTACATCTGACCTGTTGGAAGGAGGAGGGTGGGAGGGGGGGAAGGAAAAAGGAGGTCGAGTTCATGCCTATAAGGAGCTAGGAGGGGCTGCGGCGCATACCAACCAGGCTCCCGCGCCGGGCCCGGGGGGATGAGGAGCAGCCCTGCGGCATTCCAGGGCTGGGTGACAGAGCTGTGATGGGAAGCCCTTAAAATGCCCATCCATGGGAGCAGGTGCTGCCAGATGGGGCGGGAAGCACACAGCACCCTGGCACAGCTCCCCTGGCACAGCATCCTGCGGCCGGCACATGCCAGCGCCCAGGGGCTGGGAGGCAGGACCCCTGTGAGCTCTGAGTGCAAGAGAGAGGCAGGACCCCTGTGAGCTCTGAGTGCAAGAGAGAGGCAGGACCCCTGTGAGCTCTGAGTGCAAGAGAGAGGCAGGACCCCTGTGAGTCTGGGTGCCAGAGGGAGGCAGGACCTCTGTGAGCTCTGAGTGCAAGAGAGAGGCAGGACCCCTGTGAGCTATGAGTGCAAGAGAGAGGCAGGACCCCTGTGAGCTCTGACTGGAAGGGGAATCAGGACCCCTGTGAGCTCTGACTGGAAGGGGGAATCAGGACCCCTGTGAGCTCTGACTGGAAGGGGAATCAGGACCCCTGTGAGCTCTGACTGGAAGGGGAGGCAGGACCCCTGTGAGCTCTCTTGCTTCGCTACACCTAAGCAAAGTCTCCTTCCCATGTCTCTGGATGTCTTTGCTGCTCTCTGCAAAAGGAGTGAGTCCAGAGAAGGGCTGGGGAAGGGTCTGGAGAAGAGGGGTGGTGAGGAACAGCTGAGGGAGCTGGGGGTGTTTAGCCTGGGGAACATGAGGCTGAGGGCAGACCTCCTGTCTTCCTGCAGCTCCCTGAAATGAGGCTGGAGTGAGGTGGGGGTTGGTCTCCTCTCACAAGCAA
Source organism: Tricholaema leucomelas (assembly GCA_013400475.1). Taxonomy (NCBI): domain Eukaryota; kingdom Metazoa; phylum Chordata; class Aves; order Piciformes; family Lybiidae; genus Tricholaema lacrymosa; species Tricholaema leucomelas. The sequence continues at coordinate 658,399 of WAAF01017933.1, read as the reverse complement.
CAGGTGATAGGACAAGAGGAAATGGCCTCAAATTGCACCAGAGGAGGTTTAGGTTGGACATGAGGAACAATTTCTTTGCTGCAAGAGTGGACAGGCAGTGGAACAGGCTGCTCAGGGAGGTGGTGGAGTCCCCATCCCTGCAGGTGTTCAAGAACCTGGGGACAGGGTTTAATGTCCATGGTGGTGCTGGGTTGATGGTAGGACCTTGGTGATCTCAGAGAGCTTTTCCAATCAGAACAACTCTATGGATGGACAGGAAAAGACAGCTCAGGCTGTCAGGAGCCCAGAGACTAGCAGTAGGCCACATCCTGCATGAAAAGATGTTCCAAAAGGACATCTCTCTACACTGAAAAACGTGGGAAGCTTCCCACATGGACAGTCTGGAGCCCTGGCCAAGATCTGCATTAGCAGCTTCAACCACAGCAACAACAACCAAGTGCCTGTGGTGCAGGCAGGCCCAGAGCCCTGCATGAAAACACAGAAAGGCACATTAATTATGCATTAATTACATGTAATTTACTGGTGGGTTGGGTTTGTTTTTTCCCCCTTTCTCTGCATCCCACTCCCCCCCCACACACACCTCCCCCAGAGTGCCACTACATTGGTTGGAGCTGCCTGTTCAGTTTATCACTGCCCAGCAGCTCACAGCAAGAGCTGGGCACAGCTTCAGTGCAGAGGACAGCAGCAGGGCACCCTGGGCTGGCTGTGGCCATACTGGTTTCCAGTTTGCTGGTTTGGGCATGCAGAGAGAGGGGAGGTGGGGGAGGATTACAACCAGCAGAGCAGAGCAGGAGACACATGTCTGATTGCTCCCCATCCACACTTGTGTGTGATGCTCCAGAGAAGATTTTTGCTGTATTCAAGCAGCTGCTGGTGAAGTCCTTGCAGGGATTCAGGCACTGGAACAGGCTGCCCAAGGAGGTGGTGGAGTCACCACACTGGGAGGGGTTCAGGGAATGTGGGGATATGGCACCTGGGGACATGGCTAAAGGCCACAGTGGGCTTGAGGGCTGGACTCAGATCACACAAAACCACAGAAGCTGGGGGGGGTCCTGGAGCACAGCCCTGTGAGGAGAGGCTGAGGGAGCTGGGGGTGTGCAGCCTGCAGCAGAGGAGGCTCAGGGCAGAGCTCATTGCTGTCTGCAGCTCCCTGCAGGGAGGCTGTAGCCAGGTGGGGTTGGGCTCTGCTGCCAGGCAGCCAGCAACAGAAGAAGGGGACACAGCCTCAAGCTGTGCCAGGGCAGGTTCAGGCTGGATGTGAGGAGGAAGTTGTTGGCAGAGAGAGTGATTGGCACTGGAATGGGCTGCCCAGGGAGGTGGTGGAGTGGCTGTGCCTGGAGGTGTTGAAGCCAAGCCTGGCTGGGGCACTTAGTGCCATGGTCTGGTTGGTTGGCCAGGGCTGGGTGCTAGGTTGGGCTGGCTGAGCTTGGAGCTCTCTTCCAACCTGCTTGGTTCTATGATTCTAGCCCCACCTAGGAACTGTCACTTGAAGCTTGGCCAGCAGCTGCCTTGCAGGGGTTGTGTGCACCACAGAAGTGTTGAGGTTGGAAGAGACCTTACAGGTCAAGCCCAGCTGCTCTCCTGGAGCACCACGGAATGGATGGCTGCAGGGGGATCCCAGGCAGCCTCCACCCACTCCAGCCACCCCTCAGGCACTGCTTCAGCTACCACAGGAAAGAACAACTCCCAGCACACCCAGATGGCCTTGCAGACCAGTTCCTTTAGCCATGAGCACCCAACCAGTTCATGCAGGAGAGCCCAACACGTTGGTGCATGACCACCCAGCTAATTAATGCATGAGAGCCCAATTAGTACCCATGCAGCACCTGCTCAGTTCCATGCAAGAACACCCAATTCATTTCTGTTTGGTTGCTCAATTCTGTCCCATGTGAGCACCCAACACGTTCACAGGTGAAGCTGTCAGCTCCTGAGCAGACCAGGAGTGAGTGCACATTTGCATCACCCCTGAGCACCCAATCAGCTCATGCATGGGTGCCCAGTTGCATCATGCCTGGGTGCTCAAGGGCATCATCAGCTTGCCCAGGGAGGTTGTGGATGCTGTACAGTGAGGGTGGGGAGACACTGGCACAGGTGGAGGGTGGTGAGACACTGGCACAGGTTGCCCAGGGAGGTTGTGGAGCACAGAAGCACAGAATGTGATCAAAGATCACATTGGGTGCTTCTGTGCTCCACAACCTCCCTGGTGGTGTTCAAAGTCAGGTTGGATGAGGCTTTGGGCAGCCTGTTCTAGTGGGAGGTGTCCCTGCTTAGGGCAAGGGGTTGGAGCTGGATGATCTCTGAGGTCCCTTCCAACCTAAACCATTCTATGATTCTATTCTGTGATCATGCCTGAGTGCCCAGCTGGATCTTGCATGCCTGACTAATTCTTACCAGCAGGAGCACTCCCCTGGCACACAACCACCTCATGAAGGAGCCTCACACAGAGGGCAGCTTTCAGCAGCGATGGGTGGAAGGATGGGACAGGCTGCGTGGTGCCAGCGCAGCTGCAGCCACTCAGCTCTGACACAGCTGCAACGTCCCCTCGTGTGCAGAAACAGCAGCAGAGACAGCTGCCATGGTGGGAGCAACCTCAGGAGGAGATGTGTGAGGAGACACAGAGAGATGCTGGAGGAGATGCACACAGAGAGAGAGATGGTGGAGAAGATCTGATGAAAAAAATCCAGCTCCTGGAGAAAGTTCAATGAAGGAGGGCAGAGGTTTGCCCAAACCAACCTAAAACCTATGCCAGTTCTCTCCATGTTTCACTTCTCTTCCTCCTTTGTGGGTGGGAAGGTGCAAACATGTTCTGGTGACCAAGTGATAAATGAGAATCATCCAGGTTGGGAAAGATCTCTAAGATCATCCAGTCCAAGCATCAATTCAACCCCATCATGGCCACTAAACCCTCTCCCCAAGTGCCATGGCCACAGGTTTCTTGTACACCTCCAGGGATGGGGACTCCACCACCTCCCTGGGCAGCCTGTTCCCATCCCTGACCACTCTTACAGCAAAGAAATTGTTCCTAATATCCAACCTAAACTCCCTCTGGTGCAACTTGAGGCCACTTCTTCATGCTAGGGAGCAGAGACCAACCCCCACCTCACTGCAGCCTCCTGTCAGGGAGCTGTAGAGATCAATGAGCTCTTCCCTCAACCTTCTTCTCTCCAGACTAAACACCTCCAGTTCCCTCAGCCCTATTTCCCAGACCCTTCACCAGCTTCATTGCCCTTCTCTGGAGCTGCTCCAGCACTTTCAACCTGAGGCTTCAGTCCCCTAAGCCCACACACAGACCCCAAGAGCTCCCTTTGCTCCCAGCAGTGCTGTTGCAGTGTGGATCCATCATTCAGCAGCCTGAGCAGCTCAGCTCAGCTTTCCTACTGCTCTGCCCTCTGACTTTTCCCTTCACCACACCTTTGCCCCAGCTCCTGGGCAGATTTTAACTTCCATCCCTCTCTTTGGAGACACTCCAGGGAGGAAGATTTGTCTTGTCCTTGCCGCCTGAGGGCTGGCAGGAGGCAGGGCTGGCCCGGGGTCAGCTGGGCAGCCTGGTGAGCACACTGTCACCCCACATCCCCTGGCCACAGCTCCCCGTGCAGAAGGGGATTGCAGCTTTAATGAAGTCAGGATTTATGGGAGTTAATCTGGAGGTGACCTGTCTGCCTTAAGCTGGTTGACACACACCCGGAGCCTCCCACCAGCTTTTGTCTTGCGGCTCAGCACACATAACCCGAGGGGGAGGCTGCCCCAGGCGGGGCCAGTGGAGAGGAGGAAGGGCAGGAGCTGTCAGTTGGCCAAGCCCAGCCTAGAAACGAGAAGGTCCTCCCCAGCCAGGGCACATCCCCGTGCAGGCAGCTCAAGAACCATAGAATCATGGGGAGGGGACACTGGCACAGGTTGCCCAGGGAGGTTGTGGATGCCTTTCCTGGAGATATTCAAGCCCAGGCTGGGCTGGATGAGGGTTTGAGCAACATGGGTTAGTGGGAGGTGTCCCCACTCATGGCAGGGGAGTTGGAACTGGATGATCTTCAAGATGCCTTCCAACCCAACCCATTCTATGACTCCATTATCTTTAAGGTCCCTTCCAACCCAACCCATTCTATGATCTTTAAGATCCCTTCCAATCCAACCCATTCTATGACTCCATTATCTTCAAGGTCCCTTCCAACACAACCCATTCTACAATCTTTAGGGTCCCTTCCAATCCAACCCATTCTGTGACTCTGTGATCTTTAAGGTCCCTTCCAACCCAACCCATTCTGTGATCTTTAAGATCCTTTCCAACCCAACCCATTCTATGACTCTGTGATCTTTAAGGTCCCTTCCATTCTATGATCTTTAAGGCCCCTCCTAACCCAACCCATTCTATGATCTTTAAGGTCCCTTCCAACCCATTCTATGACTCCATTCTCTTTAAGGTCCTTTCCAACCCAACCCATTCTATGACTCCATTCTCTTTAAGACCACTTCCAACCCAACCCATTCTATGAATATAGATGTGAAGAGCACAAGAGAGCAAATCAGGGTATAGAGGTACTGAAAGCAAGCAATAAGAAAGGAAGGAGGAGGGAAAGCAAGGCAAGCAGAAGGGATAAAGAGCTGTGCCAGGCATCCCCCATCTAGTCCTTGAAGCCCTAAGCTGCTCCATCAGCAGCAGGTATTTACAGGACGGGCTCAGCTTTCCCAGCTTGTTCCCAGTCTTGGCACAAAGGCCATGAGCAGACGAAGAAGGAGGCCAGAGAATGGCAGCAGGGCCCATGAAAGCCCCCCGCCACAGCCCATTGAGGTGGCAGTCCTGTTCCCATCTGTCAGCAGCCACTCAGTGAAAGGGTGTGAAGGGGAGGGGGGCAGGCGGTGTGAATCAAGGGCTGACACAAAGAGGAAGAGACTGATTATGCTGTTATTTCTCCACTTTCAAACCCCATTAGGGGACATGCCGGGCTTTTCTCAGGGTCTTTGGGATGCTTAAGCTGCCCATTTAGCAGCAGGAATGGTCCAATTAAAAGAAAGACAAAGGAGGAGCCCAGCCTGTCTTAATTGAAATGGGTTTCAGTCTAATGAGGATTAGGTTCAAGAACAGACCTAAGGGAGCAATCCAATACCCATTACCCTCCTGGACTGTACCACTGCTGGCCCTGCCTCGCCAGCCTTTTAGCCAGCATAGCCACAGCCTGCTGGGGATGCTGGGGAGGAGAGCAGCCCCTTCCCCAGGCACCAGCCCGGGCTCCCAGGCTTGGCATTGCACTGCTCTTTGGGCAGCACCGACCTTACCCATCCCGGTGCTTGTGTTTGTCAGAGAGGAGGGCAGTGGGCTCCAACAAGGAGCATTGCCCACCTGCCCTTGCAGCCTGCCAGCTCCCCTCTGACCCGCAGGAGGGGAATCAGAGCACAGCAGGGGTTGGAAGGGACCTCTGGAGATCATGCAGCGTGAGGAAAGGCTGGGAGAGGTGGGTTTGCTCAGCCTGGAGAAGAGAAGGCTGAGGGGAGGCCTTATTGCCATAGGAGGTGGCCACCAGGAGGATGGAGACTCCCTTTTACAAGGAGCCCCACGGAGAACACAAGAGGTAATGGGGACAAGTTGCTGCTGGGGAGATTCCCATTGGACTCCAGAAGGAAATGATTGCCCATGAGAACAGTCAGGCAATGGAACCATCTCCCAAGGCAAGCAGTGGATTCCTCTATACTGGACAGCTCTGAGACACAGCTTGGCAGGGTGCTGGGCCAGCAGTCAGACACTGGAACCATCTCCTAAGGCAAGCAGTGGGTTCCCTACACTGGACAGCTTTAAGACACAGCTTGGCAGGGTGCTGGGCCAGCAGTCAGACACTGGAACCATCTCCTAAGGCAAGCAGTGAAATCCCTTACACTGGACAGCTTTAAGACACAGCTTGGCAGGGTGCTGGGCCAGCTCACTGCAACTCCACCTAGAAAGGTTGGAGCAGATGAACCTCAGAGGTCCCTTCCAGCCTGGCATCCTGACATTCTGTGATAGTCCAACACCCCTGCCAAAGCAGGTTCCCCAGGAACCCACCCAGATTGGTTTTGAAGATCTCCAGAGAAGAAGGAATGCCACTGGACTACACCTTGGGTGCCACTCTGGGCTCTGGGAATAAGCTGGGGAATGGTTGATTTCTCCAGCCCAAAGCTCAACCTCCTCCAGCCTCTCCCTTCCCTGCAGCTTCCTCACAGCAGAGCCTGCAGCCAGGTCATTTCCTCTCGTCCTGTGCTTGTCACCTGGGAAGAGAGACTGACCCCTACCTGGCTCCAGCCTCCAACCAGGGAACTGGAGAGATGGAAGTCTCCCCTCAGCTTCCTCTTAGAATCACAGAATGGGTTAGGCTGGAAGGGACCTCATGGATCATCCAGTTCCAACCCTCTGCCATGGGCAGGGACATCTCCCACACTAGAACAGGTCACTCAAGGCCTTATCCAGCCTGGTCCTGAACACCTCCAGGGAGGTTGTGGAGCACAGAAGCACCCAATGTGATCTTTGATCACATTGGGTGCTTCTGTGCTCCACAACCTCCCTGGGAAACCTGTGCCAGTGTCTCAGCACCCTCAACCTGTGCCAGTCTCTCACCACCCCCACTGCACAGAACCCTTTCCTAACATCCAGTTTCAGTCTCCCCTCTGCCACTTCAAACCCATTCCTCCTCCTCCTGTCATCCCAAGACCTTGTCAATAGTCTCTCCCCAGCCCTCCTTGTAGCACCCTTCAGATATTGCAAGGCCACTCCAAGGTCTCCTTGAGCCTTCTCCAGGCTCAGTTGCTCCTTCCCAGCTCTGTCCTCTCCAGCCCCTTCCCCACCTTCATTGCCCTTCTCTCCTGCTCCTCAATGTCCTTCTTGGAGTGAGGGTCTCAAAACCTGACTGCGACATCCCTGGTGCAGCCTCGCTGGTGCTCAGCTCAGGGACAGGTTCGGATGCCAGCAGTGGTAGGCACCAGCAGAACCTCCTCTGTGGGCTCAGCCTTCCACCTCCTCCCGGGCTGCGTTCCCGCAGCTTCCGCAGCGCTCCCGGGCCCGGCACCACGCGGGGGCAGTCGCAGCCCGGGGGAGAGGGACCCGCGGGGGCGGCCCCAGGGAGGGCCAGCAGCGGTCGGTGCTGGGGTGGCACTGGAGGAGGCACGGGGAGGGACGATGTGCAAGCCCCGGGGGAGCCCAGCCCGGTAGGTGCAGCCCCGGTCCGTGCCCCTGGCTATAGCCAGCCCCGCAGGTCTCCGCAGGTTCCCGCAGGGAGCAGAGCGGTGCCACGAGAGGGCAGCGCACACCGGAGCCGGTCCCGGCTGATGGAGAGCCCCGGGGCTGGAGCCTCGGGCTGAGGTGGTTTCACCTGTGGGATCTGCCGGAGTCGCTCGTAGCCTCATTGCCTCTCAAACGCGGCTGGCGGGGGAGGGGAGGAGGAGATGAGCTCGGAGCCCAGATGAGGCCACTCACAGGATGCTGCAGCACCCCCGAGCCCCAAAGCCACCCTGAGCTGCTGCTCCCCTGCTTGCACTGAGATCCCCTGCCCGATTCCCTGCCTGCTTCCCTCCCCGTTTCCCTGCCTGATTCCCTGCCTGATTCTTTACCTATTTCCCTGCTTGATTCCCTTCCTGTTTCTCTCCCCGTTTCCCTGCCTGATTCCCTGCCTGTTTCTCTGCCTATTTTCCTGTTTCCCTGCCTGATTCTCTACCTCTTTCTCTGTTTCCCTGCCTGTTTCTCTCTGTTTCCCTGCCTGATTCTCTGCCTATTTTCCTGCTTGATTCCCTTCCTGTTTCTCTCCCTGTTTCCCTGCCTGATTCCCTGCCTGTGTTCCTCCCTGCTTCCCTGCCTGATTCTCTGCCTGTTTTCCTGCCTGATTTCCTCCCCATCCCCCTGCCTGATTCTCAGGCCAGAAGCATTTTATGGCTGGCATTGGCTGATGCCATCAGGTCACAAACAGCATTAAGGAGGGCAGGGGCACTTAGTGATAATACAGCACTGGATTCTGCTGACAGATCCTCCTCTTCTCCCTGTGATCTCTGGAGTACTGAGTGCAGGTCTGGGCTCCCCAGAGCCCAGGGGACAAAGGTCAAAAGGGACAAGGGAACTGCTGGAGAGAGTCCAGCAGAGGCTCCAAAGATGCTGAGGGGGCCTGGAGCACCTCTGTGAGGAGCAAACGCACTGAGTCTGTTGAGCCTGGAGAAGAGCTGCCCCATAGGGGATCTGAGCAATGCTCAGCAAGAGCTAAAGGACCTGTGGGGGGCAAGAGGATGGAGCCAGACTCTTCTGGCACCCAGTGACAGGACAGGGGCATGAACTGGAACCTAGGAAGTTCCACCATAAGGAGAAACTTCTTTGCTCTAAAGGAGGCAGAGCCCTGGAACAGGCTGCCCAGAGAGGCTGTGGAGTCTCCTTCTCTGGGGAGATTCTAAACCCACCTGGACATTGTGATCCTGGGCAAGCTGCTGTGGGTGCCCTGCTTTAGCAGGGGGGTTGGGACTGGATGATTTACTGTGTATAGTTCTGGAGCCCCCCAACATTGCAGGACATTGAACTGTTTGAGCCAGTCTGGAGCAGGCCACCAAGATGCTGAGAGTGCTGCAGCAGCTCTGCTATGAGGACAGGCTGAGAGAGTTGGGGCTCTGCAGCCTGGGGAAGAGGAGGCTTGGAGGAGACCTTAGAGTGGCTTTCCAGGATCTGAAAGAGGCTACAAGAAGGCTGGGGAGGGACTATTGACAAGGTCTGGTAATGAGAGGAGGAGGAGGAATAGGTTTGAAGTGGCAGAGGGGAGATTGAAAGTGGATGTTAGGAAAGGGTTCTGTGCAGTGAGGGTGGTGAGACACTGGCACAGGTTGCCCAGGGAGGTGTGATCACATTGGGTGCTTCTGTGCTCCACCACCTCCCTAAAGGTGTTCAAGGCGAGGTTAGAAGAGGCCTTGAGCAACCTGTTCTAGTGGGAGGTGTCCCTGCCTATGGCAAGGAGGTTGGAACTGGCTGAGCTTTGAGATCCCTTCCAACCTAAACCATTCTATGATCTCCAGAGGTCCTTTCCACCCCCCCACCATGCTGGGATGCTATGATCCTGTAAGGCTGGAGCAGCACAGGTCTCAGTGCAGGCAGCAGTATCACAGGTACCAGAATGTGAGCCCCTCAGAGCTCTTTCTCCCTGCAGCACATCTGTTCCCCTTCTCATCTCACAGCTCCCCTTCCCCACACACCTGCCCTCCACCTTCTCACCAGCAGCTGCAGAGCGAATTCGCCAGGACCCAGCAGCTCTCCAAAGCCCCCAGGAAGAAGGGAAGCTTTAAGCCATCATCTGGATTCTTGTGCACTTCACCTCCTCAGCTGCCAGAGGCTGGGTGGAGGCAGGGAAGCAGCAAGCAGGCTCGGGCAGCCTGGGAGGCAGCTGGGATGAGATTTTGTTTTCCATTTTCTCCTCCTGAACGCTGAGCTCCAATAAATAACCCTGGAAATCTCACACAGGGGCGAGCCTTGGCCCTCCCAGGTATCCCCATGGTTTGAGTCAACAGAGGTGGAAGCAGGTGGCATGAACAATTTATCATGTCCTCGGAGGGGGGAGGGTTGGGGGGGAAGGGGGGGGGGGGAGTGTGTTTCTTGCAGTGAGTGACAGCCAGGTCCTTTCTGTTCTCTGTCAGCCCTCCCTTATCAGCACATTGCTGGGTCCCTGGCTGCCTTCTCTCCCCCCCTCCCCTCCTTCTCCTCCCTGCATTAATCATTCTACTGATGCTGCCCACGCCTCTGCTGGAACCAGGTCGTGAGACTCTCATCCCACCCACTTACCACAACCCAGCTCAAAGTCACGTTTCAGCCTCCAGCAAAACCATGCGGGGGCTCTGCGGGGCTGCTGCACACCCTTGGGCAAATCCCAGCGGCTCTTTTTAACCCCAGGCAAGGGTCCAGTCTCCTCTCTGCCTGGGGGAAAAGGGGGGGTCTTGTGGGTGGGAGAAAGGGGCCAGCCCAACGCCGGGCTGGTGAGGAATGCCACGGAGACATCATCATCATCATCACCCTCCTGGCTGCCTCCAGCCTGCAGCCAGGCAGGCTGCTGGCAGTGCTGAGGCCAGACTAGAAGTGATTATTGTCTCTGCGTGTGGCCACAAAATGTGTCTGAAGCTGCTGCCTGCTAAGTAGCTGCAACCCCAGAGCTGCGGGCAGAGCTGGGGAGAGGGGAGGGCAGGCTGCCCAGGGCCTCCCGGGGATCAGAAGGGAGGGAGAGGCTCCGGAGTCAGCAGTGGTTATCTGGGACCGGGCACGGGAGCGCTGCTGGGAGGGGGAGGTCGTGCGTGGAATGGTAGGGGTCGGAAGGGACCTCTGGAGATCACTGAGTCCAACCTCCTTCGCCAAGGAGATGTGGGGCAAGGGTGGCAGCTGCCTGAGCCCCACTGATCAGCTCTTTCCTCCCTGTGCTGGCAGTGGGCTGGGAGTCCCTGCTCTGCTAGGGCCAGGAGGCAGGGAAGAGTGTGAGGGGTGTATAATGCAGGGGAGCCTGTGGCAGTGAAAAGGATCTGCTTTGGCACCCAGAGGTGGCAAAAGTCTGAGTCACAGATGTGAGGAACATGCCCAGAGGACCCTGGGATGCTCTTCCTTCCTCTCTGGTGTGTCCCATGCACTCTGGTGTGCAACTTCCCTGGCTTTCTGTGTCCCAAACAACTCTTGCTGTCCTGCACACGGGAAGATCCCCTCCATCAGGTGAGGGGGATAAAAGAAACCCAGCTGGGAAGCTGGGACATTCTCACCTGGGGCTGCCCCACACCCTCCAAGGACTGGGAGCTGGAAAATAAGATTAAAAGTAGTGATTTGCTTTCCCATGCTGAGAGGAAAATAGGGACAAGGGATTAGCCCTGGAGAGAACAAGTCACACCACACCTGCTGCAGCACAGACAGCCCCCAGCAGTGCCAGGGCAAGAGATGGGGACTAGGCTCTCACACTGACTGCCCACTGCCCTTCCCCAGCTCCTAGCCCACATCCTTCCACCCCACTTTGCACTTTGCAGTCACACACAACACAGGGTGATGCCAGAGGGACTTCAGGGCACTGTGGTGATGACCACTGGATCCCAGCATGTCCATACTGTCCATTTGGAAAAGAGATTTTTTGGGGCAGGCTGTCACAGCAATGCTCAGGATGGAGCTTGGAGGGATGAAAATACTCCTGGGAACAGGAGGAAACTGAACTTCAGACCTAGATTCTGATGCTGCTCTGGTGGTGAATGGAACCACAAATGTGGATCTCCAGTGAAGCTGAGTCCAGATCACAGAATGGTAGAATGGGTTGGGCTGGAAGGAGCCTCACAGATCAGCCAGTTCCAACCCCACTGCCGTGGGCAGGGACACCTCCCACCAGCCCCAGGGTGCTCAAGGCCTCACTCAGCCTGGCATTGAACACCTCCAGGGAGGAGGCATCCACAGCCTCCCTGGGCAGCCTGTGCCAGTGTCTCACCACCCTCACTGTCAAGAATTTCTTCCTAGTCTCCAATCTAAATCTCCTCTCTTCCAGCTTCAGTCCATTGCCTCTCACCCCTGTCACTCCAAGTCCTTGTGAAAAGTCCCTCTCCAGCTTTCTTGACCTTGTGGCCCACACTTTGCTCAGGCCAGCCTGAAGGAAGCAAAGTTCCTGATGGTGAAAACACTTTTATGGCATCCCCGGTCCCAAATTTTCACTTCTGCCTATTTATCTGGCCAGAAGACAGAGCCAGCAACCTTCCCAAACACGTGGGAAGGCCTGGAGAATGTCTTCTTCCAAAGGGGCTATCAGGCTTTGCATTAAAATACAGCAAGAAGCTGAGAAAGGGCAATAAAAGAAGATGAATGATGTGCAGGTGCTGGCTGGGATCCCCTGGAATGAGCAGCACTAAGTCCCCAGCTCCACTCACCATCCTGTGTGCTTTTCCCACTGCCCTCTTCAGCAGACATCAGGGTTTGGGGTGGGTTTTTCGTTTCTTTTTCTCCCCCCCTCCCTCCCCCCTTTTTTAATTTAATCCTTTTGAAGTGTGTGGCTCCTGCACTGAATGTGCTGGGAATTTCCACCCCTCTGCTTCCCTGTTAATGGATCCAGCTGCAAAGATACCGAACGTTCTGGTCCAGGCTTTGCTTGCTGGGGTCTGTCTCTCGTTGCATTGTTCAGCCAAAGTGAAATGTGACAGATGTAAAAGTGAGGCTCAGAAGCAAAGCTTGGTAGGGAAAGAACCTGGGGAGGTTTGAAAGCTGAGTAGGAAGTAAAGGGAGCTGCAAAGCTCAGCAAGGAAAAAAAAACAACCAACCCCAAAATCCCTCTGCCTTTTGCAGACCTGGTGTAGGCCCCAACTGCTGGTGGTCACAGCCTTTAAATTATAGTCCAACTGAAACGCTGAAACTCTAGGACATGGGAAAGCAGCATCTGCACCAGAAACAATGCAGCAGTGCTGGATGGAGACACTAAACACTGCAAAGCAATGAGACGCTCCTCAGCTCCTCCAGAGCACTCCCATCTGCCTTGCCATCATGCTGAGCACCTTCCTTTCCTTCTCCAGGACGTCCCCTGCCTGATTGCTTCCAGCACACACCCAGGAGCCACCATCCTGTGGCTCTCTCTGCCAGCCTCTTGGCCACAGCCCCATTCAGCCCTGTCTCCTGCCTGTCCCAGCCCAGCAGGAGCACTGTTCTCCCAGCGTGGACCTGCTCAGCCCAGTTTATCTCTCCCAAGGCTGGCTGGGTGTCAAGGGGTGAGCCAGCACACCCTTGGCAGCAGAGAGGACACTGTTGCCCTGAAATGAAGAGGTCAGCTAGCTGAAGGGCCAGCCAAACTGCAGCTGTGCCTGCTAGGTGCAGGGTTTAAGGTGATGGAGCTGGCTGAGATGGGATTCCCAGTATCAACAGCAAGAGCCAGCCATGCAGGGAGCAGCAGCCACCATGGGCTGGCTGGGGCTGCCCCCCTCCCCGAGCTATCAGATGTGACCATCAAAGAGTAGGTGACAGGCACACAACTCTTCACCTCAGGGCCTTCCTGGCCTGCTGCTTCACTTCCTCCCAGTCTGTGCACGCTTGTGGCTCTGCCCTCTGCCTCATCCAGCTCTGCTCTGGAGCCTAAAGGCAAGGGTGGGCCACGGGAAACCAGAGCTTGGGCTGCTTGCACCATGGTGGAGCATCCTGAGCTCTGGTTTGGAGCCTAAAGGCAAGGGTGAGCCACAGGAAACTGGAGCTTGGGCTGCTTGCACCATGGTGGAGCATCCTGAGCTCTGCTCTGGAGCCTAAAGGCAAGGGTGGGCCACGGGAAACCGGAGCTTGGGCTGCTGGCACCATGGTGGAGCATCCTGCCCGGTGCACCCAGCTCCCTTGCCCATGGATCCCAGATCTGAGGAGGCTGAAGGCAAGGGTGAGCCATAGGAAACTGGAGCCTGGGCTGCATGCAGCAGGGTGAAGCATCCTGCCTGGTGCACTTGGCTCCTGATCCCGTGGATCCCAGATGGAAGGGCCAGACCAGACACTCATCTCTGGAAGTGGGCACCATGCCACCAAAGGCAGCCACCAGCTGATGGCCAAAGCAGTCCATGTGCCCACGGCCCTGGCTGGCCAGTGGACAAGCTGCACACCCATCCACCAGCCAGCTGCCAATGGGTGAACTTCGCCCTCAGCTCTGGCACTCGCTGCATGGGTCAGCAGGGCACAAGCAGGGTGGGAAGGGGCTCTGACACCCCCTCCCCTAGCTCTGCTTCTCCCTCCAGCAGCAGCCCTGCCGCTGGCTTGCCTGCCAGGCTGGGGGAAAAGGGTGGCGAGGAGGGGCTGACTCAGCAGCTGGCTGGAGCCTGATAATGCAGCCTTATCAGGCAGCCCTGATTGGGTTGATTGTTGTCTTGGGCGCGTTCCAGATCTTGATACTTCAAACCAGAGAGCGAGAGAGAGCTGCAGTGACTCACCCCGGGGCGCGCCGGGAGGAGGCCACAGCTTCCTGCAGCCTCTTCCCCACTGCAGATTGGTTCAGTGCTTCCCAGATTGGTTCAGTGCTTCCCAAGGGATTTTTTTTTTGCCTCCCTCCCTTTTTTCTTTTCCTTTTTTTTTTTTTTTCTGAGCAAAAGAGTAAATTGTCTTTACGGCAGCGGCGGTGTGCTGCCTGCCAGCGGCGCGCAGCCCCGGGGAGCCTCACCTGCCTGCCTGCCTGCCGCCTGCCTGCCTGACAAGAGACCTTTCCAAATGGATGCTGACACCAACCTCTATTTCAAGCTGCCGCTGGCGCAGGCGCTGGGAGCGGGGGGATGGGGATGGAGCAGCCGCCTCCCTCTTTCCGTTCCTGCTGCCAAGGCTGGGATGTGATGCGTGTGGTGTGAGGGATGGGGAGGGTGCGAGCGTGTCCCTGGGTGACATTTAGCACTGCAGAGCAGCTCCGCCACACGGCCTCAGCCCTCTGGAGCGGCTCGGAAGGGCTTGGCTCTTTTTGCTTTTTACAGGCGAAGTGAAAAGAGAGTTTGAAATAAAGTAAAATAAAGAAAGGAAAAATAAAATGAAGCGAATGAAAGAAAGAAAAATAAAATTAAATTAAAGGAAAAATAAAATGAAGCGAAAGAAAGAAAAATAAAATTAAATTAAAGGAAAAATAAAATGAAGCGAAAGAAAGAAAGAAAAATAAAATTAAATTAAAGGAAAAATAAAATGAAGCGAAAGAAAGAGAGAAAAATAAAATTAAATTAAAGGAAAAATAAAATGAAGCGAAAGAAAGAGAGAAAAATAAAATTAAATTAAAGGAAAAATAAAATGAAGCGAAAGAAAGAGAGAAAAATAAAATTAAATTAAAGGAAAAATAAAATGAAGCGAAAGAAAGAGAGAAAAATAAAATTAAATTAAAGGAAAAATAAAATGAAGCGAAAGAAAGAGAGAAAAATAAAATTAAATTAAAGGAAAAATAAAATGAAGCGAAAGAAAGAGAGAAAAATAAAATTAAATTAAAGGAAAAATAAAATGAAGCGAAAGAAAGAGAGAAAAATAAAATTAAATTAAAGGAAAAATAAAATGAAGCGAAAGAAAGAGAGAAAAATAAAATTAAATTAAAGGAAAAATAAAATGAAGCGAAAGAAAGAGAGAAAAATAAAATTAAATTAAAGGAAAAATAAAATGAAGCGAAAGAAAGAGAGAAAAATAAAATTAAATTAAAGGAAAAATAAAATGAAGCGAAAGAAAGAGAGAAAAATAAAATTAAATTAAAGGAAAAATAAAATGAAGCGAAAGAAAGAGAGAAAAATAAAATTAAATTAAAGGAAAAATAAAATGAAGCGAAAGAAAGAGAGAAAAATAAAATTAAATTAAAGGAAAAATAAAATGAAGCGAAAGAAAGAGAGAAAAATAAAATTAAATTAAAGGAAAAATAAAATGAAGCGAAAGAAAGAGAGAAAAATAAAATTAAATTAAAGGAAAAATAAAATGAAGCGAAAGAAAGAGAGAAAAATAAAATTAAATTAAAGGAAAAATAAAATGAAGCGAAAGAAAGAGAGAAAAATAAAATTAAATTAAAGGAAAAATAAAATGAAGCGAAAGAAAGAGAGAAAAATAAAATTAAATTAAAGGAAAAATAAAATGAAGCGAAAGAAAGAGAGAAAAATAAAATTAAATTAAAGGAAAAATAAAATGAAGCGAAAGAAAGAGAGAAAAATAAAATTAAATTAAAGGAAAAATAAAATGAAGCGAAAGAAAGAGAGAAAAATAAAATTAAATTAAAGGAAAAATAAAATGAAGCGAAAGAAAGAGAGAAAAATAAAATTAAATTAAAGGAAAAATAAAATGAAGCGAAAGAAAGAGAGAAAAATAAAATTAAATTAAAGGAAAAATAAAATGAAGCGAAAGAAAGAGAGAAAAATAAAATTAAATTAAAGGAAAAATAAAATGAAGCGANAAATATATAAAATGATCAACAAAAAAAAAATTCCTAAAACTAAAAATAAAATAAAATTTTAATACAATGAAATTTTAAAAAGAAAAAGGAAAAGATATGAAAAATAAAACAAAATTAGGAAAACTAAAAAGAAAAAATTCCATTAAAAAAAACTAAAATATAAAAGAAACTAAAAATGAAATAAACTTTTTAACAACTTAAAGATTAAATAAAATTCAAACCCTAAAATTTTTAAGTGAACACAAAATAAATCAAATAAAAATTAAAAAATGAAATAAAATAAATGTTTGGAACAGGCTGCAGAGAGAGGTTGTGGAGTCTCCTATCTCTGGAGGCATTCAACTCCCACCCTGGCTGTGTTCCTGGGTGATTCGCTCAGAGGGTTTTCAGAGGTTGCCTTTCCAACCCCCCCAGGCAGAGAGTGGCAGAATGTGTCGGGTTGGAAGGGACCCTCGGAGGTCATCTTGTCCCTGCGGTGAGCCAGGGATGTCTCCAACTAGATCCTGNAGGTCCCTCAGCCTCTCCTCACCAGGCAGTGCTGCAGTCCCCTCATCATCCTCACAGCCCTCCCTTGGACCCTCTCCAGCAGATCCCTGTCCCTCTGAAACTGGGGAGCCCAAACCTTTCCTGGGGCTGGTTGCCCTTTGCCTGCCTCCAGGCAGGGTTTGCATGGTCAGCAGTGAGATGCCTGCAGAGCTGCTCAATCGGGTGCAAGCAGAGCCCCTCTCCAGTGGGATTCCCCTCTCAGGCACTGCTCCAGGATAAGCCAAGCGGTCTGGAAGGGCTCCAGCCGGGATGGCAGCTGCCTGACTCACAGTCAGCAGCAGGTTTGCTGGGAGATTGGCTCTTCTGCACCTGCTTACAGAGGGCAATGCCTCTCCCTCTTGCACCTCAGCCTGCTGAAACCAGCCAGCTTTCTGTTGGCTGCCTGCGGTGCTGGCCCTGTGGCTCCTGAGATGCAAACTCCAGCTCAGAAACTCCCCTGGGGCTGCCCTGGGCAGACATCAGCAAGAAAAGCCTTCCAGGAAGGCTGGTGGTATTCACAACCCCATCCCTCCTGCCCTTTTGATTTTCTCCCACCGGGCAAGAGCTGGAGATGGGTTTCAGCATGTGCCTAGCAACATTCCTCGCTGCTTCCTTATCAGATTTCATCTCATCGACCAGAGAGACGACTGCTGGCCAAACTCGATTTCTTCTTAATGCACTGCTGGTGGAGAGAAGCATCCTGGCAGGTGCCAGAGCCTCCCCAGTGCTGTCCCGCTCTGCCCTCCACTCCCCAGCCTGTGTGCCCACAGGCAGGGTGGCTGCCACACCTTCGTGGTCCTTGCCCTGTGTGGCAATCCTGAAGACAGCTTCGATTGCTGTGCAATGATTCTGCTCCCCACCTTGTGCTTTCTGTTCAGCCCTGGGAGAGGTGTGAGCCCTCAGGGGTCAAGAAGCTGCAGCTCCAAGGAGCCACCGTGGGGTGGTTAGATGAGCAGTGTGAAAGTGCTGGCAGTTGGCAGCTCTCAATCCTATCAGACTCAAAGGCCAAACCTTTTGAAGCTCCCCTGAGTTGCTCTGGGTGAAGCTGATCTGGCAGGAGGTTGGACTAGATATGACCTAGCTTGTAGTGACAGGAGGATGGGGATGGCTTTGAGCTGGAAGAGGGGAGATTGAAGCTGGAGATGAGGCAGACATTCTTGAGAGTGAGGGTGGGAGACACTGGAACAGGTTGCCCAGGGAGGTTGTGGAGCACAGAAGCACCCAATGGATCACCCAATGGATCACACTGGGTGATTCTGTGCTCCACAACCTCCCTGGAAGTGTTCAAGGCCAGGCTGGATGAGGCCTTGAGCAGCTTGGGCTGGTGGGAGGTGTTCCTGCCCATGGCAGGGGGGCTGAGACTGGAGGACCTTTAGGATCCCTTTGAACCCAACCCATTCTGTAGCTCTCTGATCTGCAGGGTCCCTTCCAACCCTTACCATTCTGGGATCAGTGATCTGTTTGGTCTCGCCAGGGAGGACACAACCTCTGTGAGAGCTCTTTGCAGAGCCTGTTCCCTTCCCAGCAGGGTCAACCAGGGTTTACCACTGCTAACCTGCAGCCCAGCTTGGAAGCTCACAGGCAGGAACATGTCCTCTTCTCCAACCAAACCTGTCAGGCCCCACGGGGCTGCCTTGCAGGTCAGCAGCTGAATCACTTCTGTCTTAGTTTCGTGCCTGCTGGAGCAAATTTGCAGCAGAAGGACAGAGCCAGCCCAGCTTGTCTGAACCTCCTGAGCTCATTGTCCTCTCAGCAAATGAACCTTGTTGATGCCCACACCCCAGCAGCCTGGGTGCTGCAATGGGCTGGGCACGTGGTGTCCCTGGGGACCTTGGGAAGAGCTCTTTTGTGTAGCCTGGGAGTCTAGAGGCGTGGGGTGTTGCAAAGACATGATTGCAGGGTTCAAACACAGGCCTGCAGACCACAAAGCCTGCAGGACCAAGCTCATCTCCCACATTAACTCACGCCCTGGCAGGGCTGAGACACCTCAGAGGCTTCGTTGGGAGCAGCCAGTCAGAGGCAGGGTGGTGGGATGAGAAGAGTCTGGCCCCATTTTCCTGGCACCTATCCCTTAGGTATTTGTAAGCACTCATAAGAGCCCTCCTCAGCCTCCTCTTCTGCAGAGGATGAATTCCCAGATGTCCACTCCTGAAAGGACCTGCTCCTGGATGTGCAATTTCAGCTGCCCTGCTGAGCCAAACAGCTTGGCAGATAAGCAAGTGAGCATCAGGACCAGGACTGGAGCCATTTAGCACCTTCCTGAGCAGCTAGGCAAGGGTGGGGACAGCAGGAATCCCAAATTAGGATAAGTCATGGATTTAAGTGCTTAGGTTGGTGCTTAGCTGCCACTTTGAGGTTTCTCTGGATAAGCTCTGGTCTTTCAGAAGCCCTGGACCTTCCTGCAGTGCTCTCCAGGAGGGCAGGAAAGCCTTCTGACAGCCCAGTGATAGCCCTGTGGGGGGAGAAGGTGCAGGGGAAGGTGGAGGCATCATCACTGGAGACATTCAAGGTCAGGCTTGATGGGGCTCTGAGCAGCCTGCTCTAGTAGGAGATGTCCCTGCTGACTGCACAGAGGGTGGACTGGATGACCTTTACATTCTATGATTCTGAGTAGCAGGGAGAGAGAGTGGGAGAAGGTGCAGGAAAAGATGCAGGTGGAGAAGGTGCAGAAGAAAGTGCAGGGGGAGGAGGTGCAGGAAAAGATGCAGGGGGAGAAGGTGCAGGAAAAGATGCAGGTAAAAGATGAAGGGGAGGAAGAGGCAGGGGCAACTCCCTCATACCCTCTAGGGTCTAGGGTGGGTGTCCCTGCCCATGACCGGGGGTTGGAACTGGCTGATCCTTGTGGTCCCTTCCAACCCCGCCTGATTCTGTGAGATCCCTGTGAGGCGATTGGAGTCCCAACCCTGTGTCCACAGAAGAGGCCAATTGCAATGTGTGAGCTGCTAATTTGTTCTCAGTGGTGCACCCATGGCAGGAATTCCAGCTGAACAAAGTCCTTTCTGCTCTGATTAATCCTCCTCCTCCCCCCCACCCAGCTTATGAACAATGCAGAACCAAACAGGGATAATATTCCCGCTAGGGAAAAAACGGGGAAGAGAGGCACCCCCAAACGCTGCCACTAACGAGCCCAAATCACCAAGGCGGAAGCTTGAATGCATGAAAGTGGTGGAAGAAGTCCTGCGAGGAAGGAATGTCCCCTATTAGCCAAGCTGCCAGTGTCTGGGGGATGACAATAGCAGGGCGATTCCTCGCTCCTCACTGCCTGCTGCTGCCCTGGGTTCAGTGAAATGTCAGCTCCGCAGCCACAAACTACAAATTACCAGAGGGTGTGGAGCTCTTTCAGTCCCACTGAACCCTGTCGACGGGGAAACAATCATGTGTCCCTCGGGCTGGCTGGGATGGAGGCACAGTTAGGATGGGCCTGGGACTTGCAGCCTTTCTGATCCAAAGGAGAGAAGAGAAAGCAGCCCCAGCCCCTCCAGCCTGCCCAGCAAGCAAGGAGCTTCCTCCTCTCTGGCACATGTGGACACCAGGTTGGAAGAGACCTAAAGATCAGCCAGTTGCATCAGGGCAGGCTGATGTTGGACTTGAGGAACAATTTCTTCTCCAAAAGAGTTGCCAAAGCCTGTCCCAGTCTGCCCAGGGCAGTGGTGGAGTCCCCATCCCTGGAGGATGCTATGTAGATGTGGTGCTGAAGGCCAGGCTTTAGTGGTGCCCTGGCAGTGCTGGGGCACTGGACTGGAGGATCAAAAAGGTCTTTTCCCACCAAAACTATTGTTCCTCAAGTCCAACATCAATCTGCCCTGATGCAACTTGAGGCTCGTTCCTCTTGTCCTGTAAGTAGTTAGTAGGCAGAAGAGGCAAACCCCCACCAGGCTCCAACCTCCCTTCAGGCAGCTGTAGAGAGCAAAGAGGTCTCTCAGCCTCCTTTTCTCCAGGCAGAACACTCCCAGCTCCCTCAGCTGCTCCTCCTCAGCCCTGTTCTCCAGAGCCTTCTCCAGCTTCATTGCTCTTCTTTAGACAAGCTGCAGCCCCTCTATGTCCTCCTTAGAGTGAGGAGACCAAGCCAGGGGTACCCAGAAGCCAAAGGAAGCCCAAATGTAGCAAGGGGTAAAAAGGAGCCCAGGGAAATAATCACAGAACCAACCAGGTTGGAAGAGACCTCCAGGCTCATCCAGCACAACCTATCAGCCAGCCCTACCCAGTCATCTAGACCATGGCACTAAATGCCTCACCCAGGCTTTCCTGGAACTCCAATCCCTGCTTGCTTTCCTGTCGTGGATGCTGGGAGAGCAACCCCATCCTGTGACACTCCCACGCACTGGGGCAGGCAACCAAAGGGGAGCTGGGAAGCTTGGGCCGAAATTTCAGAGCCTCCCTGCAGATGTAGAATCCTCAAGAGTACCACAGAATGCATTGGGCTGGAAAGGACCCTCAAAGGTCACCTCCTGCAGCCCTCCCCTCCGCGCCCTGCAGTCAGCAAAGACATCCCCCAGTAGATCGGGTCGGGGGTCCTGAGCTGTCAGTGCCTCTTGGCAGCAGATGCCCGTGGGCAGTTGTGGGAAGACTCCTGGGGAGCTGGAGCCAGTGGCCTGCCGTGGCCAAGAAGCTGCTTCCACGCCCCCCACCTCCCTCCTCCAGCTCTGTAATTAAAAATGCACAATTTAGAGCAGCCCAGGGTAGTTCTCAGGGGGATAGAGAAGCTGCAGGCAGTAGCTGGTCTCATCAGGAACACAAAACTCTGCCGGCCAGGGCGTTGATACACTTTATTTTGCCATTGTCCCTGGAAAAGGAGCCGTGGTGCTTCCCTGCTGCTGGTTCTGAACTAATTACATTCCCTTTAAAGTGGCGAAATGAAAGGCACTTCGTGCCCCGGGGAGCCTGGCAGCGCTTTACAACTGCCACCACCACTGCAGCCCTGAGCTTCCAACTACCCAGCCCTGCGCTTCCAACCACCCAGCCCTACAGTGAGTGGCTGGAGAGCAGCCCTGAGGAGAGGGACGTGGAGGTGCTGGTGGAGGAGAAGCTCAACAGNGAAGGGGGCTGGAGGAGGGCTGGGGAGGGACTGTTGAAAGGTCTTGTCATGACAGGATGAGAAGGAATGGGTTTGAACTGGCAGAGGGGAGACTGAATCTGGATGTTAGGAAGAAGTTCTTTGCAGTGAGGGTGGTAAGACACTGGCACAGATTGCCCAGGGAGGTTGTGGAGTCTCCTTCTTTGGCAAGAAGATAGGACCAGACTCTTCTCAGTGGCACCCAGCGACAGGACAGGGGCACGAACTGGACCCTAGAAACTTCCACCATAAGGAGAAACTTCTTTGCTGTAAGGGAGGCAGAGCCCTGGAGCAGGCTGCCCAGAGAGGTTGTGGAGTCTCCTTCTCTGGAGAGATCCCAACCCCACCTGACCACTATGATCCCAGGCAACCTGTTGTGAGTGCCCCTGCCTTAACAGGGGGTTGGGGCTGGATGACCTCCAGGAGTCCCTTCCAACTCCCAGCGGTCTGTGATTGGGAAGGCTTTAAGGTGAAGCTGGGGGGGACTCTGCCTGCAGGCATCTGTCAGACCGAGAAGGCTTTGCTGGAGCATTCCCATGAGAACAAGGTTCTGCTGCAATGCCTCAAACCTCTCCTCCCTCCCTGCCTCTCTCTCTCTCTCTCTCTCCCCCTTTCTTAATTGGTTTGCAAATGTTAAATGTTTTGGCTCTGTGTTCAAACCACTGTCTGGCTCCTGTAGATAGTGCCTAACCCCAGGAGGTCACCCGGGGCTCCTGGCCCCTCCAGCTCCCCCTCTTTGCCATAGCAGCAAGCCCCTGCCGGGCTGGCCATTGTGTCCTCTCTCCTAACCCCAGCACCTGGAGACCTTCTTGTAAAAACTTCATTTGCTGGGGGGAAGCTTTGATTAAAGCAGCCCGGTGGGGGGGCTCCCCCCCACCCCCGAGTCAATATTGGTTTTGGAACAGATGGGGGTGACGACAGGACTTGGGGAGGGAGGAAGTGGAGGAGCCAGAGCTGCAGCCCCAGCGGTGCCAGGGCTGGGGCTGGGCTTTGCTGTCTGTGTGGATGCTTCTGTCCCCAGTGCCTGGGGAGTGGCAGGAGGCCCTTAGCAGCGGCTGCCCCCCCCGAGATCAAAGTGGAGCAGGCAACCCAAGAGGTGGAGCAGCCCTTGTGTGCTTGGAAACCTCAGGGAACAAAAGCATCAAAGTAAATCAAATGAAACTAATTGAAGCGCTTTAGCATTAAATAACGAGGGAGAGGCTTTCATGAAACGCCAGCTTCTTCCCGTCAAAATCCAGGGACGTGCTTCCAAGCAAGCCTAAGTGACACCGGCCCCCTCCCCAACAACAACAACCACCGCCGCCGCACCCAAACATCTCGCACAAAAGGGCAGGAGGATTCCGGCTGAGTGGCTCCCTGGTCCCTCCCAAAGCGCAGAGCCTCTGGCTGCTGCAGCCGAGCCAGCGCCCGAGCCTTTGCTGGGCTGCAGGCAGCCTGCAGAGCCAAGCACTGGGCCCATTTCCCCAGCCTGGGATGGCAGGAAGAGCATCCTGCTTGCTCCAGGCACTTCAGCAGCAGCAGAGGGATGTGTGTGGCTCAGGATGCCCAGGGAAGCTGGTCCAGGGAAAGCTGGGAGGGTTTGGAGCACCACTGAGGGCATCTGCTATGCCCTCTTGCTGGAAGTGCTGATGCTTGAAGCCAGCCTGTGCCTGCAGCACCCTGCAGTGCCTCCCAGGTACAAGCCTGCCCAAGGCCTTGGCTAAACCTCAGATCTGCAGGGCATGGACCTGGCAGCCTCTTGGCTTCTAAGGAACCCTCTCTTTGCAAGACAAAACTCAGGAGTCTGATAATTGCTGGGACTTAAAGTTCAAACTGGCCTCCAGAGACGCCCGGGGCAGCTGCAGCATCAATGACCACGACCTGCCACAGCTGCAGAGCAAAGGGAGGACGACTTGGCAAGAGCTGGCTGAGAGCAGAGGGCTCCAAGGAACAACATCAGACTGTGGCTTACCTACTTCTGTGGCTCCTTGTCTCCAGCAGCAGCAAGGAAGGGCACCGATGTAGCTTCTCATCCTTCTGGCCAGGGCTTTAAGAGCTGCAGGTTTGCAGCTGCTCCCAGGAGGGCTAAGATGGAGCTGATTTTCCTTCCCTGCTCCCTGAGAGCAATGAAACAGCATCAGCTGTGGTGGGTCAATCTGTTCTCCCAAGGAACAAAGGATGGGACAAGAAGAGTGAGCCTCAAGCTGCACCAGGGGAGGTTTAAGTTGGATATGGGGAACAATTTCTTCCCCAAAAGGGTTGTCAAGCCCTGGCCCAGGCTGCCCAGGGCAGTGAGTAGAGTCCTCATCCCTGGAGGGACTGAAAAGCTGTGGAGATGTGGTGCTGAGGGCCATGGTCTAGTGGTGTCCTGGCAGTGCTAGGTTAAGGTTTGGTCTCAATGATCTTAAAGGTCTCAATGATCTGAAAGGATCAAAAGAATTCCATGATTCTATGATCTCTACCAGCACTCACTGCAGGGCCAAGCATGGTCCCTGATTTCTCTTGCTCAGCCCAGCTCTCCTGCAAAGTACCTCTTGAGAATGGTGGGCACCAGCCCAGCCCTGGGAAACCAAAGGAGAAAGAAGCATTACCCTCCCTGAAGGTGTTCAGGGAATATGTGACCATGGCACTTGGGGACATGGCTTAGTGGCCACGGTGGTGTTGGGTTGCTGGTTGGACTGGGTGACCTCAGAGAGCTTTTCCATTCAAACCAATTCTATGGCTCTATGATCAGAGATGGCCTGGAGCATGCATCTGGAGTACTGTGTCCAGTTCTGGGCCCCCTCAGTTCAAGAGGGACACAGAACTGCTGGAGAGAGTCCAGCACAGAGCCACAAAGGTGCTGAAGGGAATGGAACAGCTCTGTTAGGAGCAGAGCCTGAGGGAGCTGGGGCTGTGCTGCTGGGAGAGAGGAGCCTGAGAGGTGCCCTCAGCAGTGGTTATCAATGTGTGCAGGTGAGTGCCAGGAGGCTGCAGCCAGGCTCTGCTGGGTGATGCCCAAGGACAGCACAAGGGGCACTGGGTGCAAGCTGAGGCATAGGAAGCTCCATGGAAACATGAGGAGGGATTTTGTCCCTGTGAGGGTGACAGAGCCCTGGCACAGGGTGCCCAGTGGGGCTGTGGAGTCTCCCTCTCTGCAGATATTCAACCCCCACCTGGATGTGTTCCTGTGTGATCTGCTCTGGGTGCTGCTGCTCTGGCAGGGGGGTTGGAGTGGCTGAGCTTTGGAGGTCCCTTCCAGCCCCTGGCACTCTGTGATTCTGTGGCACCCTCTGAAATGTCCTCATTAGCCTCTGGCTAAAGCAGGTTGTGGCCATGCTGGAAAGGGAGGCAGATGAAGACAATTAGACCAAATGATGTCCAGCCCCAGAAGCCAAGCTGGCAGTGAAATGTGAGGCAGCCTGACTCCAGCCAGGCTCAATGTCTGGCTTGCCCCATGGCTGCCACTCATACATCACCGATCAAGGGAAGCCCCTGCAGGTTGTTTTAAACCGGGGCCAGCAGGAGGTTGGGCTAATGAGTAAAATCTGAACATTCCTCAAATTTCCCATCCATCCAGGCTGAGGGGAGGGTGGAGGAGGGGGGATGGGGACAAAGTGCTTCTCTCCAGAGAGAGGCTGATCCTAACAGAGAGACAAAATGCTTGTGCTGAGAACGGGGAGCTGCTAATCCCAGACCAGACCCACGCCGAGCCAGCCTTGGTCTGCACCATGGGGAGGTGAAGATCTCCTCAAGAGGGAGAGAACCATAGGATGGGTTGGGTTGGAAGGGATCTTCAAGGTTCAGTTCCAACTTCCCTGCCTTGGGCACGGACACCTCTCACCAACCCAGATTGCTTAAGGCCTCATCCAACCTGCCCTTGAATACCTCCAGGGAAGAGGCATCCACGACCTGTGCCAGTGTCTCGCCACCCTCATGCCACTGGAAGAATTTGTCAGGCATCTCCTGCTGACTCCCTGCAGCTCATTACCAGACACCAGCAAGCCTCTTAAACCAGGGATGCTCAGAAGAAGATTCTTTAATGCCCAGGCAGGGGGATGGAGTTGTTTTGGGGAGGCAAGAACCTCATCTTTGGATGCTAAGTCCACCGTGGCTGTACGTATCGGGTCAGAGTGGATGGTTACCCTTGTCCTGTGGGCTTTTAATCCATGAACTAATTTTAAAAGGCAAGGAGAGGGAAAAACCTCCTATAATTTCTCAGCAACCAGCTTTTACTCACTAATAAAATCAGCATCTGGTCCCTCTGCCAAGGACCAGCCTCCTGTTTATGTGGTTCCTCACCCTCCACTGCTCTTCCTCCCCTCCACTGCTCTTCTGTGTCTCTGTCTCCACCTCGCTCCCTCTCCCTGGGATTTTAATTACATTCATCTATTTCCACTCACTAGGTCTGTCACTTTTCCAGCAGGAATGCTGTAATTATATTGTGGGAAGCACCCTTCACTTTGCTGGAGCCTGAGAGGATTAAGGATCCTCCGCGCCTTTTCCCACCCCTCTCTGCCAGGTACCTGCACAAAGATGACAGATGGTCAGGGGCCATTTCTTTCCCCTAATGAGCTGCCACAAAAGGAGAAGGCTCCCCAAACACAGAGATATTTTCAGTTAGCTACAAATGCCCCAGATTCCCAGGGCTCTGCCTGGAAGGTGGGAAGGGTGGGAAGCCAGGCAAGGGAACGTGGCAGCAGATGGAAGCAGGCACTTGGCAGGAGCTGCCCAACCCTAGGTTCAGGGCAGCTTGTCCTGCCCTGTTTGCTGCTCACCTCCACCACACCACCTCAGGATCTGTTCCCAGGAGCTAGGAAAAGCTGACTTAGCAAAGAGTCATAGAATCAAGCAGGTTGGAAGAGACCTCCAAGTTCATCCAGTCAAACCTAGCATCCAGCCCTGGCCAATCAACCAGACCATGGCACTAAGTGCCCCAGCCAGGTTGTTCTTGAACACCTCCAGGGATGAGGACTCCACCACTTCCCTGGGCAGCCCATTCCAATGCCAATCACTCTCTCTGCCAACAACTTCCTCCTAACATCCAGCCTGAACCTGCCCTGGCACCGCTTGAGGCTGTGTCCCCTTCTTCTGTTGCTGGTTGCCTGGGAGAAGAGACCAACCCCACCTGGCAACAACCTCCCTTCAGACAGTTGTAGGTCTCTCTCAACCTCCTCTTCACCAGACTAACCAACCCCTTCCTCTCCATGCTGCCTCCATCTCTTCTCAAGAGGTGGCACCCGGAAAAGAGGCAGAATCCCTGCTCCAAAATGAAGACTGTGCCCCCTGCAGCAGGTCCCTGAGCTGCCAGCGATGCTGTCTTGGAGCTGCAATGTGCTGCTTACCACCAAGGGTCTTGACCTGCAGTAGTAATTAAAGATCCCACAGCAGGTTTGTGGGTTTGCTTTTTGCAAGAGTAAGGGAACTAACCTCGCTGTCCTGGCCAAAGTCCAGCTCTGGGTAATTATATTCACCCCCTCGACCCCAGCAGGCTGGGTCCATGGCAGCTGTGACATAACCTAGCGGCGCGTTGGAGCTTCAGAGCCCAGCGGGAACTCGGCTGGCCACAACCTGGGAGCAAGATAAAAAGGTGAGTTGAGGGTATTCAGCACACACACAACCCTGCTGCTAGCTCATTAAAAGACAACATTTGCAGGTCCCCTTTAAACTGTTTATCCATTATTGAAGCTCCCATATGCTGCGTGTCCATGAAGATCAGCTTTCGGCAGCCAGATAAGCAGCGCCCATTTATTGTGCTCCACTCTTCTCCTTCCCTCCCACCCTCTGGGCTTTTAATTACATCCAGCACCTCTGGTGGGGCTGGCTTCAGGTCTCACCAACCCAGCAAAGGAGCAAGGCCCCCCCTTTTTTTTTTTTCTCCATTTATTTATGATGATTTCCTTTACTTTGGGCTGGGGGGGGGGGAGGTTGTTCCTTCTCTCAGCTGTTTCTCTTCGCTCCCTAGAGCGAGAGACATTTAGCAGCCGCTGTGAAATTTCAGCCAGGATTGGGATTTATTTTAAGACTCAGGCCTTTAAATTTTTCATTAAACCTTTTTTTTTTCCTTCCCCTATTTTTTTTTTTCCCCTTCCTTTCCTTCCCCCCCACCCTGTGATGCAGCAGCTTTCTGCAGGGACCAAAGGAATGGCATCTTTGTATGCCTGGCACGTCAAGAGAGAGGACGGTGGATTTCACACCACCCTGGACAAAAAGGCTTCCCCCCCAGCCACGGCACAAGCTGCTAAACAAAGTCCTGCAGCAAAGAGCTGCTGCTCAGAGCTGGAGTGGGCACTGCTGCCTCTGCAAACCACCCCAGCCTGGTTTGCATCTGAAAGGTAGAGTTAATGTGTTTTGCTTAAGGAGGAGAATCGATCAGAGAGAACTGTCTGGGTTGGAAAAGCTCTCTAAGATCATCGACTCCAAACATCTCTGTCCCTGGAGGTGTTGAAGCACAGCCTGGATGGGGCATTTAGTGCCATGGTCTGGTTGATTGGCCAGGTTCTGGTTGCTAGGTTGGGCTGGATAAGCTTGGAGGTCTCTTCCAACCTGCTTGATTCTGTGATTCTATGACTCCTCCCTGCTCCCACTGGCTTTGCAGACCCTAAAACCTCTCCTTTTAAGCCATAACTCCACGAAGGGAAGCAAAGTGATGAGTTATTGTTGCCTGCCTTTGGCACTGAGGGGGAATCCAGCTTCAAAAGTCTCTTCCAACCTGGCTGATTCTGTGATCAACCTGACACCTCCATGCCCACTAAACCCTGTCCCCAAGACACCCCCAGGGATGGGCACTCCACCACCTCTCTGAGAAGCCTGTTCCCATCCCTGACCACTCTTGCAGCAAAGAAATCATTCCTAATCTCCAACCTAAACCTCTCCTGGTGCCACTTGAGGCCATTTCTTCTCTATCACCTGATACTAGGAAGAACAGACCAACTCCTACCTGTCTCCAACCTCCTTTCAGGGATATGGAGAGAGCCAAAGGGTCTCCCCTCAGCCTCCTCCAGACCAAACAACCTCACTTCCCTCCTTACAAGACCTGTTCTTCAGACCCTTCCCTGGCCACTGCTGGCCACTGGGAGCTCTCTTTTGGGTCAGGCTCATTTCCACTGGGAGCTCTTTTTTTTTTCTGGTCAGCTCATTTCCAGCTGCCAGCTCATTTTCAGCTGCCAGTGGGCTCTGTGCTTTCCACCTCCCAGGGTGCTGAGCCCACGCTGCTGCAAGCTGGCAGCTGCTGCCAGAGCCGTGGCTTGGAGCGCTGCCTGCTGCAGGCATTGCTAGAAGCATCCTGTTAGCAGACCTTGGGGTTTGCTGCTTGTAACTCTGCCAGACCTCAAGTGCCTAAGCTGAAATTTTTCCATGTGAGGTGTTTGCTAGGAAAGGAGATGCCTGCAGCAAACTCAGAGGGGGTGAAACTGCCTGCAGTAGATCTCCCTCCTTCTCCTCATGTGCCCCTGGTGCATTTAGCTTCCAGTTCCTGCTGTATGCAAGCCAGAGGCTTGGCAAAGAGCTCCTCCGGAGACACAGCTCCTGACCAGGGTGGCAAAGACACAGAGAGGTGCTGAGATGAGGCTGCCCACACGAGCTGAAGAAGCACTTCTGATCTGCCTGCAGTAGATCTTCCTCCTTCTCCTCGTGTGCCCCTGGTGCATTTAGCTTCCAGCTCCCTCTGTATGCAAGCCAGAGGCTTGGCAAACAGCTCCCCCAGAGACACAGCTCCTGACCAGGGTGGCAAAGAGCTCCCCCAGAGACACAGCTCCTGACCAGGGTGGCAAAGAGCTCCTCCAGAGACACAGCTCCTGACCAGGGTGGCAAACAGCTCCCCCAGAGACACAGCTCCTGACCAGGGTGGCAAACAGCTCCCCCAGAGACACAGCTCCTGACCAGGGTGGCAAAGACACA
Organism: Tricholaema leucomelas; assembly: GCA_013400475.1. Lineage (NCBI taxonomy): Eukaryota > Metazoa > Chordata > Aves > Piciformes > Lybiidae > Tricholaema lacrymosa > Tricholaema leucomelas. The sequence continues at coordinate 629,128 of WAAF01017933.1, read as the reverse complement.
GAGAGGTGCTGAGATGAGGCTGCCCACACGAGCTGAAGCAGCACTTCTGAAGTGTTGTGTGCCTTCTTTTGGAGCCTTCACCAAGTGCTCTCTTTCGGGCATGCCATTGGTTTTGTTAGCATCAGCTCTTTCAGACCACTGGCTGGGCTTCATCTTTTCCTCACTATGACCTGTGAAAGGGCTGCAAGGACCTCCTGACTGAGCAGTTTGGGTGAACCAAAAAAGGCAAAAGCTGCCCAAGCCCTTATTAGAAGTCTGCTGGCCAAAAAAAAGAGAGAAGCAATTTGGCTGCTGTCAGAGTGGTCATTTCCCTGAGGAATCATGGAAGCACAGCACTGCCTGCTTGGAAAACTCCTTCAGCTCATCACCTCTCCCTCCCCTGCACACAACTCTCAGCTCCTCATACAAACACCTTTTAAACCCTTCCAGGGGCTTCACCACTTGCCTGGGCAGCCTGCTCCAGCGACCCACCCCAGACTGCTTTGCATCTCAAAGGTGGACTTAAATGTGCTTTGCTTAAGCAAGGGAATCAATCAGAGGATTGTTTGGGTTGGAAAAGCTCTCTAAAAAACACCTCCATGCCCACTAATGCCTGTCCCCAAGTGCCATGGCCACATCTTTCTTGAGCACCTCCAGGGATGGGGACTCCACTACCTCCCTGGGCAGCCTGTGCCAATCCCTGACCACTCTTGTAGGAAAGAAATTGTTCCTAACCTCCATCCTAAACCTTCCCTGGTGCCACTTGAGGCCATTCCCTCTCTTCTTATCACCTGGTATCAGGGAGAGGAGCCCAACCCCCAGCTGGCTCCATGCTGCACTCAGGGAACTGCAGAGATCGAGGTCTTCCCTCAGCCTCCCTTTCTCCATGCTGAGCACCCTCAGCTGCTCCTACCCAGCTCTGTTCTCCAGACCCTTCCCCAGTTTTGTTGCTGCCCTTCTTTGGCCCCACTCCAGCCCCTCAATGTCCTTCTTGGAGTGAGAGGCCCAAAACTGACCCCAGCATTTGAGGTGGGACCTGACCACAGAAATCACAGACCCCTCCCAGGCAGGCAAAGGCCCTCAGGAGCACCAAGTCCAACCTAGAACCCTGCTCTACAAGAGTCACCTCAAACCATAGCCCTAAGCACCACATCCAAACCACCCTGAAACACAGCCAGGCTGGGGGACTCCAGCCCCTCCCTGGGCAGCTCATTCCAGTGCCTGCAATGATCAGTGCCACAATGCCCAAGCCACAAAACCCACCCCAGAGGGATGCTCCAGTGGCAGAGTCAGAGGTGGCCAGGACCCAACCCCACCTCCACAGAGGGCAGTGACCTCCGTGGCTGAGGAGGAGCAGGATTTAAATATAGCCTGGGTCCCACCTACGCAGTAGGATCATGTTTAACAGGCTCTAACCTCCTGCCACAAGACTAAGAGGTGCCACAAAACTCAGCACCAGCTCCTCCTGCCCTTCCCCATGGGACACCAGGGAGCTGCTTCAGAGGGTCCAGAGCAGAGCCACTGAGATGATGAAGGAAACTGAACATCTTCCTTATCAGGAGAGTCTGAGGGAGGTGAGGCTGTGCTGCTTGCAGAGGAGGAGGCTAAGGGGAGACCTCAGCAATGGTTACCAATATGTGATGTTGAGGGCCAGGAGGCTGCAGCCAGGCTCTGCTGGGTGATGCCCAGTGCCAGCACAAGGGGCAGTGGGGGGAAGCTGAGGCACAGCAGGTTCCATGTGAACCTGAGGAAGAGTTTTGTTTCCTGTGAGGGTGACAGAGCCCTGGAACAGGCTGCCATGGGGGGTTGTGGAGTCTCCCTCTCTGGAGATATTCAAGAACAGTCTGGATGCTTTCCAGTGTGATCTGCTCTGAGTGCTCCTGCTCTGGCAGGGGAGCTGGACCAGCCCTTGGCATTCCATTCTATGATCTCCTGCCTGGAGCCAGCTCTCCACGTGCCACCCCCCTCTCCCCAGGACCCAACCCGAGCAAGCCAAGCTCAGCCCTGCCAGGTTTTCTGCAGGGCAGCAGCAGGGTTGCAGCTGCAAAGCTGCCTCGGTGCTCGGTGTGCAGCAGGGAGGTGCTCTCATTGGCCCTTTAATTATTCATGGGGCACCAGACGGGCAGGCAGGAGAGCAGACAGGAAGAGCCTGCTCCCAGGCAGCTCCTGGGCTCTCCTGATGAGAAAGCTGCTTCCTCCTCCTCCTCCTCCTCCTCAGCCATAGCCCTGTTGTCACGGGCCACCTGCACGTGATGGGACAAGCCTGGTTACAATCCCAATTAGCACATAATAAGGCAGGCACCAAACCTGACTCCCCCAAGCCCAGATGGGTCCCCACTGCCCCCCCC
>WAAF01017933.1:577147-607757 GCA_013400475.1 Tricholaema leucomelas | reverse complement strand
ATGGGGTTGAAGCGGGGGGGGGGGATGGTGGTGGTCTGGTGGTGTTAAATGTCTCCTGAGAGCTTTGTAAGTGTCGTGTTCCCACTTGGAAGAAAGGGATTACCTTGAGGAAACAGGCGCTGCTTGCTACCTGCTTGGAGAGCTCCTGGAATGATGCTGCTCTTCGGAATTCTTTCATCCCTCTCTTTCCTTAGGGATTGCTGCTGTGCATTGCGGGGAGGGGGGCGGTGGTGGGGGGGTGTGTGTGGGGTGTGCTCAAAAGTTACTATCTCACCCACAAAAGAGGCAAAAGAGTCTGTCGCTATTGTGAGGAGGGTAATTAGAAGGTATAAAGGGTCTCATCGAGTATGCAGCGGGCTCTTTGGGAAGTTGGGAACCCTATTGAAACGCCTGGGAACTGGGAGCTGAGGGTTAATGTGTGTCTTTTTTTTTCTCACCACTCTCATTGACAGGGCCAGATAGACTCTGATACTCAATGCTGTTGTAAATTCAATTGCCTGGCCTCACAATACCCACCTCATAAAAGAGAATAACTCGGGGTTGTGGCTTTTTTTTTTTTCCTCCTTTTTTTTTTCCTTCCTCTTTTCCCCCCCCCCTCTTTTTCTCCTTTTTTTTCCACCTTTTTTTTTATCTTCCCCCTCCCCCCTTCTTTTTCTCTTTTCCAGTAAGCAAGCGAACTGAGGAAAAGACAGTTTTGCCACCCATTCTGATTCACCCCCAGTACTTGAATCCTGGCCAAGTGGAAGCAATTGCAGCCTCACACGCACACACAGAGAATTAACCACTTCCAATTGTCACCAATTAATAAGGCCGCGGTGTGGAGAAAGACCATTAAGAGTGAATGCACGGGATGGAAGGGAAAGCTTTGTGTGCTTTGCTCCCAGATTTATGAGGTGGGGCTATCGTGTAACCTCGGGAGGGAGAAAAGCCAGCAGATGACATGTGTGCATGCCAAAGCCACATCCAGAGGCATAACCCAGCTTGGCTGGCCTGCCTTCATCCTTCATCCCATGGGATGCCCACAGGCAAAGCTGATTCTCCTCCTGACCACCCCCTTCCCTGAGCTGCAGAGTTGGTTTTTTTTCCCCTTCTGGTTGAGCTAGCTGAGCTGGGTGGCAGTGGGACCAGCGTTTCACTGTTTGCAGAAGATCCAATTAATCCAACAGCCCCAAGGATGTTTCAGGATGGAAATGCAATTTCATCTTTTCAAGGGCTGGGCTCTATCAGCAGTCAGGTTGCAGCTTCTGTGTGAATGTGGCACCGTCTGCGTGTGTGTGTGTGGCACACATAAAGCAGATTATCCACTTCTGAAGGCTTTTTATAACCTTCCTGATATTTCAGCTACGGTTAGATAGAGGAGCACAAGCTGCTTGGAGCCTGGTACCGATCCAGGCCAGCAATTCCTCTGCACCAAAGCGTGGGCAATCGATCAGCGGCTGAAAGTCCTCCAGCGCACCACCAGCCCTGGGTATCCATTTGAATCAGGAGATTCCCAGGAGGTTTTGTTATGCAATCACAGACATAAAATCATGTTACAGCGATTCTCTTCCATCCCCCACAGCCAGTTTACTCCCCCTCCTCTTCTGTCTGTGGAAGGCTTGGAAGAGCAGATGAAAGCCTGCCTGTCGCCTGCCTGTAACTTCATCCCTCCCTGGGGCAACACCACGGCTCTGGGCTTGTCCCTCTTTGCCCAGTCCCCTCCGGATCGCCCCCGGATTCAGCACATTTCTTTTCTTGACAAGGTAGCTAGGCCAAAAGTGAGACTGCTGAGTTCAGGCACGGATCAATAAAGCCAAACACAAACTCTTTTCTGAGTGGGTTTGGAGCGAGTGCAGCAGCACCTCGGCGCCCCTCCGGGACGCTCATCTCCAGGCGCCACAGCAGGAAGCCATTCACTGCTCTGCCCCTCAGCTGAGACCCTCAAATGCAAGCACATTAAAAGTACCACTGAGATCTTTCTCCTCCAAAGCAACCCTGCAAAGCCCCCAGTAGTCAGTACCCTGCTTTTTATGCCCACCTGTTCACTTTTTGGCCTCAAGAAAGTCAAAGACTTCTCTGTGCCTAGGTGTGGGTGGTACAGCAGCTGGACCTGGTGCATGGCACCAACAAACTTGCAGGCCAGAAGTTCCAAAGCCTCCCGTGGGATGTTAACAATTGGACTTGATGATCTTAAAGGTCTTCCCCAACCAAAACAATTCTGTGATGCCATGCTGTAACTCCAGACAGCTGCAGAAGATGTACAACTCAAGTTCAACCTCTGTGTCTGCCCTTGGCTTGCACCCAGACTCTCTGCTTCAGCTCCTCTGGCCCTGCCAGGCTATTCCTCTGCAACTTGGAGGGATCTGCCATGCTTCTTGAGGGCTTTCTGTACAGCTGATCTTCCAGATTGTGCTAAATTTGGCCTTAGCCCTTTAAAGGTGCAGGAAAAGAGCAAAGTGTGTTGCTGCTGGGAGGTAAAAGTCCAAAGGGATGGACGCAGCGCCAAAGCGATAATGGTTAGGCAGGGTGCAGGCAGCCAGGAGTCCATGGCATGATGTGGGTGTGGTGGGAGGAAGATAGCAGTGAAGCCAGCTAGCCTCTGATCTCTCCTTCATCTGAACTTATCTGCAACAGCTCTGCCTTGTCACAAGAGGAAAGCTCTGGGGACAGACATGCCCTGAGAAGTGCTGCTCGGCGCAAGGAAAGAGGCTCCGGCAAAGCCCCGGGCAAGAAGCAAATCCCCTTTGAGCTTCTGAGCTGGCACAGAACCACTTGGCAAAAGCACTTGAGGCTTCAGATGAAGCCTTTCCCCCCTTCCCATCTCCTGCCCTGGTGACTTGGAGTCCTTCTGCTTATGCTTTTCCCAGAGAGGAAGTTTTCTTGCCTGTGCTACTCTCTTGCCTCATGCAGTTGTTTCTTTGCCTTCCCTTTCCTCCCACTTCATCTGCATCTCCTTCTCTGTTGCTGCTTAGCTATTCTCCTTCCCCACCCAGGAGGGAGTGCAGGGTGGGGGGCAAGACCTGTGAGATGAAGGGTGGCAGCTGCCCACCCTTCCCTTTCACGTGGGAACTTGTTCCCTATCTCGGAAGGTGCCTGAGAGCAGTGTGAAGGGCCCAGGGGTGTTACAGAGGGGTTGGGGGTTCTAGGTTCATAGAGTCATAGATTGGTTTGGGTTAGAAGCAACCTTAAAGATCATCCAGTTCCAACTCCCCTGGCATGGGCAGGGACACCTTCTACTAGAAGAGGCTGCTCGAGGCCTTGTCCAGCCTGGCACAGAACACCTCCAGGGAGGGGGCATCCATTACCTCCCTGGGCAACCTGTGCCGGTATCTCTCCACCCTCAATGGAAAGAATTTCTTTCTAATATCTAACATCTCCCCAGCCTTTTAACAGCACTTTACACAGGCCTTTCCCCTTTGTTTCTTCTAATATCCAGTCCAAACCTCTCCTCTTCCACCTTCAATCCACTTCCTTTGTGACCTGAGCTAGATTGTATGGTCATATAATAGAATCAAGCATAGAATCAATACATAGATTCAAGCAGGTTGGAAGAGACCTCCAAGCTCATCCAGTCCAACCTAGCACCCAGCCCTGGCCAATCAACCAGACCATGGCACTGAGTGCTCCATCCAGGCTGCTCTTGAACATCTCCAGGGATGATGACTCCACCACCTCCCTGGGCAGCCCATTCAAATGGTCCTGCTCTGGCAGGGGTGGGGTTGGATTCGATGATCTCTTTGAGTCCCTTCCAAACCCTATCATCCTGTGATCCTCTCATCCTCTCACTCCAAGCCCTTGCCAAAATTCCCTCCCCAGCTCTCCCACAACCCCCTTTCAGGTACTGGCAGGCTGCTCTATGCTCTCCCCAGAGCCTTCTCTTCTCCAGGATGAACAGCTCCAACTTTTTGCATCGTGCCCCTTCCTCCCCGCCCCAGGGGAGCTTCTCCATCCCTCCTCTTCCCATTACTCAACAACCAGCCTGCTACTGGTCAGGGAGGGGCTTTGCTGGGGGATGTCCCTGCCAGCCAGCAGCTCTTCAGCCCCGCGGAGGCTGCGAGGAGGAGCGGGTGAGCGGCTCCTGCGGCTCAATGGCCGCGGCCAGCTTTCCTCAGGCTGTTAAGCTGATTAATTGAAATGAAGTTCCTCCAGAGAATCGGCGTGTTCTTTGAGGTCAGGGTCAGCACACTGAGACGCTTAATCAGATCTTTCCATTTAGCCCCTCTTAGGCAGGCTGGAATGCAGAGCTGCTTTTCACAGCGAGCCGCTCGGCGCCGAATTTCTGCTCTGCTATCTCGCCTCTTCCATTACATTTAACCAACACATCCATCATTAGGGAAATAAAACCCAACCTTACAAATCCAGCTCAGGTGATCTTTCCATAACCAAAGCAAAGAGGGGAAACAAAAAAAAAACCCAACCCAACCAAACCAAACCCCAACCCAACAACAAACCAGCAAGCCCAAGCCCAAGAAGGACTGGAAGCGAGGTGGATGTTGGCGTTGTTTTAAAGGGTAACTGTCACTCTGAGCCTGTCCTCTCAGAGGAAGGGGGCAGATGTTTCTGTGTGGATAACAAATTCCTTTATCTGACTGAAGCATTTCTCTGGGGAAGGTGGAGGAGGTTATTATAAGGTTAGGCTGGACTATTGTTAAAAGAGAAGGGGTTTTCATTGCAGTTCAAGAGCGCCGTCATATTAGCCGGAGATAAATCACTGCTGTGTGCCTGTGGAGTGGCTCTTACCCAACAGACAAGCCAGATCACAGCAGCACAGAATGGCAGGGGTTGGAAGGGACCTCTAGAGATCATCCAGTCCCACCCCACTGCAAAAGCAGTGTCACCCACAGCGGGTTGCACAGGCTCACATCCAGGCAGGTTCGGAAGTCTCCAGGGAAGGAGACTCCACAACCTCTCTGAGCAACCTCACGGTAAAGAAGTAAAGTCCAGTGCCTCTCACTCTATCACTGGGCACCAGTGAACAGACAGAGGCCCCTTCTTGATACCCTTCCTTAAGTTATTTGCAACTATTGATCAGATCCCACAAGCATTAGAAGCACTGGAAGCTTGTCCCTTGTAGAGCAGGACGAGAGGTAATGGCCACAAACCTGACAGAGGAAGTTCCATCTAAATATGAGGAACTTCTTTACTTTCATGGTGGCAGAGCACTGGAGAAGACTGCCCAGAGACACCCTCCACTAGCCCAGGTTGCTCCAGACCTTATCCAACCTGGCCTTGAACACCTCCAAGGAGGGAGCATCCAAGACCTCCCCAGGAAACCTGTTCCAGTGTCTCCCCACCCTCACTGCAAAGAATTTCTTCCTAACCTCCAGTCTAAATCTCCTCAAACTTCAATCCTTTCCCTCTCAAAAGGATGCTCAGAGGGCTGGAGCACCTCTGCTATAAGGAGAGACAGAGTGTTGGGGATGTTCAGTCTGGAGAGGAGAAGGCTCCCAGGTGACCTTTTTGTGGCTTTGCAGTATCTGAAAGGGGCTACAAGAAAGCTGGGGAGGGACTTTTTAGGCTGTCAGGGAGTGATAGGACTGGGGGGGAATGGAACAAAGCTGGAAATGGGGAGATTCAGACTGGATGTTAGGAAGTTGTTCAGTGTGAGGGTGGTGAGAGCCTGGAAGGGGTTGCCCAGGGAGGTAGTGGAAGCCTCATCCCTGGAGGTGTTTAAGGCCAGGCTGGATGAGGCTGTGGCCAGGCTGATCTAGTGTGAGGTGTCCCTGCCCATGGTTGGAGCTGGCTGATCCTTGTGGTCCCTTCCAACCCTGACTGATTCTCTGATTCATCCTATCACACCAAACCCTTGTCAAAAGTCCCTCTCCAGCTCTCCTGTAGGCCCCTTCAGGTACTGGCAGACTGCTCTAAGGTCTCCCTGGAGCCTTCTCTTCCCCAGGATGAACAGGCACAACTCTCCCAGCCTGTCCCCACAGCAGAGGTACTCCAGCCCTCTGACTATCTCTGCAGCCTCCTCTGGCCCCACTGCAAGAGCTCCATGTCCTTCTTGTGGCGAGGACACCAGCACTGGTGTTCTGTGGAGATTCTATGATGCCTCTATTCTGCAGTGTTTTTCTACCACTTACTACATTCTTGTTTCCATCCCTCCCATAACAAAACCTGAGCCATATACCCACAGTTTATTCCTCACTGCATCACAGAATAGAATAGAATAAAATCAAGCAGGTTGGAAGAGAGCTCCAAGCTCAGCCAGCCCAACCTAGCACCCAGCCCTGGCCAATCAACCAGACCATGGCACTAAGTGCCCCAGCCAGGCTTGGCTTCAACACCTCCAGGCACAGCCACTCCACCACCTCCCTGGGCAGCCCATTCCAATGCCAATCACTCTCTCTGCCAACAACTTCCTCCTCACATCCAGCCTGAACCTGCCCTGGCACAGCTTGAGGCTGTGTCCCCTTCTTCTGTCCCTGGCTGCCTGGCAGCAGAGCCCAACCCCACCTGGCTACAGCCTCCCTGCAGGGAGCTGCAGACAGCAATGAGCTCTGCCCTGAGCCTCCTCTGCTGCAGGCTGCACACCCCCAGCTCCCTCAGCCTCTCCTCACAGGGCTGTGCTCCAGGCCCCTCCCCAGCCTTGCTGCCCTTCTCCAAACACCTTCCAGCACCTCAACATCTCTCTTGAATTGAGGAGCCCAGAACTGGACACAGCACTCAAGATGTGGCCTGAGCAGTGCTGAGTACAAGGGACAAACAGCCCAGATCTGCCTTTTTCAGCCTTTCTTTGTCAGACTAAGTCTTCCTGGCTGCTAGCAGGACCATACCCATCAGGATGTATACATTGTCCAGGCAGAAACAAGCAGGGTTTGGTGTTTTTTTTCCTCCCCCCTTCTTCCTTCTGCTTGTTTGAACAGCAGAACTTTTCCAAGGCAAATATTTGTAAACAGCCTTGTTTTCCAAAGACCTGAAAGATTTCAAGGCCAAACCCATAAAACAGATGGAAGGAAGCCATGAGAATCCAGGCAGGCTTCACAAAAGCTCAACTCAGGGTCTCTTGAGCAGCCCTGTGGGGCTGCTTCTTTATTTTTTTGGACAGCCTTTGGGTGCTAAAGCAGCTGAGAAATCCTGAGAGCAGAAGTTCTCTGCTCCCCATTGCCTGTGGCCGAGGGAGCGACAGGGGCAGGTGAGGAGCTGCTGAGCAGCGTGGGTGGGATGGTGCGAAGGCAAAAAGCTTTCCCCAGACATCTCAAATCAATTAGCAGCATTTAGAAGCTATATTTAACTCTCTTTCTGAAAGCAGGCAGATCTTGGTTTTCTCATTAAGGCTGTTTACATGTCTAGAGATTTTGTTCTTTCCTCTTTCCCTTCCCCAGCCCTGTCCCCCGTCCCAACCCCCCCCAAATCTGGAGAAGATAAACCAAATATGAAGTTCTCTGCTCACAAAGAGGCAATTGCTGGAGCAGAGATTTTAACTGGGAGGACAAAGAAGCATCAGTTTAGAGAGGGTGAGACAGATTCTGGTCTTGCACTGATATAATTGAATTTAGAACCTGTGCCCTTGTATAGAGGGAGGGCAAAAATCAGGGCAAAGTGATCCTAGGAGACTTTTAAGAGCATTGGCTCCAACCATGGACTGGAGAAAGGAGGCTCCAGGAAGACCTTAGAGCAGCCTTCCAGTAGCTAAAAGAGACCTACCAGAAAGCTGGACAGGGACTTTTGAAAAGGGCTTGGAGTGATAGTATGAGAGGGAATGGATTGAAGCTGGAAGAGAAGAGATTGAGGCTGGAGATGAAGAAATTCTTGCCAGTGAGGGTGGGGAGACACTGGCACAGGTTGAGGGTGGTGAGACACTGGCACAGGCTGCCCAGGGAGGTCGTGGAGCACAGAAACACCCAATGTGATCAAAGATCTCCTTCCCACATGCTCCTAGCACACCCTGTGCTGTTATCTGGCTCTGTGCTGGTGCCATGTGTGATGGCTGAGCTGCTGGGGTTCTGTAGTTCCCCTCTTGTACCCTCCCAGTCCCTCTGCAGTCTAGGTCCTGGGGCAAGAGATGGAGAAATGAGGAGGTGGAACTAATCCACACTAATAGTGAGGGCAGTGATGTGCTTCTGCTGCAGTTATCTCCCTGCACTGCATTACCATCAGCTTAAACCTCCAGCCAAGGAATGAGAGCTTGGTTTGCAAGAGCATAGAAACACAGCATCAGTGAGGGTTGGAAGAGACCACAAGGATCAGCCAGCTCCAACCCCCCTGCCACAGCCAAGGACACCTCACACTAGATCAGGCTGGCCACAGCCTCATGCAGCCTGGCCTTAAACACCTCCAGGGATGAGGCTTCCACTACCTCCCTGGGCAACCCCTTCCAGGCTCTCACCCCCCTCATGCTGAAGAACTTCTTCCTAACATCCAGTCTGAATCTATCCTTTTCCAGCTTTGTTCCATTCTCCCCAGTCCTATCACTACCTGACAGCCTAAAAAGTCTCTCCCCAGCTTTCTTGTAGCTCCCTTCAGATACTGAAAGGCCACAATAAGGTCACCTGGGAGCCTTCTCCTCTCCAGACTGAACAGCCTCAACTCCCTCAGTCTCTCCTTATAGCAGAGGTGCTGACATCCAGACAAATTAGAGAGGATGTGATGATGACCATGGCCAGCAAGCACATTTTGGAGTATACTTTGCCTTCTGAACAGCTTTTCCCATCCTAAATCCCAATTGAAATTTTCTTTCCCTCACCACCAACCACCGAAAGCTTCGCTGCTTGCTCTCAGTAACAGCTTTGGCAAGACCACAGCACAGGACTGGACACAAAAGCTGTGAGATGACACCAGCTGCTGTGTAAGATCCAAACAGGCTCAGACACATCTCCAGCCTGGATATTTTTAGTGTGGGACCAAAGTGCAGTGAGCAGGCTGTGAGGAGGGGAAATCTGACTGCCTTGGAGCAACTCAACTTGATTGGAAAGAGCAAGCTGCTAGGGATGAGCCCAGCTGGGGATGGTTTCACCTGCCAATGTGACCTGTGCTGCAGACTTGGCTGCCTTTCCCCCTCCTGCCAAAGTGCAGTGTCCTTCAGAAGCAGTGTGTTGACATCTCTTGAAGTGCCCTGGCCCCTGGCTAGAGGAGGGCTGAAGCTGACTCTGTCCCTCGCACACATCTGACTCTGGAAGCACAAGGTCAGCCTGCTAACAAGAGGCACAGTGACATCCTTTAGAAGCTTTTCCTTCTCTCCCAGTGCCACTCTCATCCTGCTGCTAAAGCAGCTGACAGCATCTGTTAGGGTAAGGCAAGGTGATGCAGCTGCTGAGAGGTATGGAGGTTTGCTCTCACACTGAGCTGGAGGCCGTTTGCAGCCCTCATTCCCAGAAGGACGACGAGAGGCTGGAGGAGGTCCACAGAAGGGCAACCAAGGTGGTGAAGGGGCTGGAGAACAGGGCTGGGGAGGAGGCAACTGGGGTGGTTTAACCTGGAGCAAAGCAGGCTGAGGGCAGACCTCACTGCTCTCTACAACTCTCTTTCAGGAGGTTAGAATGAAGTAGGGGTTGGTCTCTTCTACCTAGCATCAAGTGGAAAAAAGCAAGAGGAAACAGCCTCAAGTTGCTCCAGAGGAGGTTGAGGTTGGGTATTAGGAACAACTGCTTTCCTGCAAGAGTGGTCAGACACTGGAGCAGGCTGCTCAGGGAGGTGGTGGAGTCACCATCCCTGAAGGATGTCCCTCTGGGGCAGGGTTTAGTGGCCATGGTAATTTAAGGCTGATGGCTGAACCACAGAACCACCGAGGCTGGAAAAGACCTCTGAGGTCATCAAGCCAACACCAGGACATCAGCCAAGCCATGCCACCAAGTGCCACATCCAAGCTTTTCTTAAAGACCTCCCAGGATGGTGACTCCACCACCCCCCTGGGCACTCCACTCCAGTGCTTAATCCACTTTCCATCAGGAAGTGCTTCCTAACATCCAACCTAAACTTCCCCTGGCACAGCTTCAGGCCATGCCCTCTTGTCCTCTCACTAGCTGCCTGGGAGAAGAGCCTGACCCCCACCTGTCTACAACTTCCTCTTAGGTAGTTGTAGAGAGCACTAAGGTCCCCCCTGAGTCTCCTCTTCTCCAGGCTGAACAGCCCCAGCTCCCTCAGCCTCTCCTCATCAGACTTCCCCTCCAGCCCCCTCCCCAGTCTCGTTGCTCTCCTCTGGACCCACTCCAGCCCCTCAATATCCTTCTTGAACTTGATGACCTCAGAGCTTCCAACTGAAACAATTCTATGATTACAGAATCATAGAATCAGTCAGGGTTGGAAGGGACCACAAGGATCACTCAGTTCCAACCCCCCCTGCCATGGGCAGGGACAGCCTACCCTAGATCAGGCTGGCCAGAGCCTCACTCAGCCTATTCTGGTGCAGCCTGCCTTGCATGCTTCCCCAGCTCTGGGCAGTGGGACACGGCTGGAACATCTGCAGTGCTCTCAGGAGGTGGTTCTGCATCCTGTGGGAATCCCCACGGGGCAGCTCTGCTCTGAACAGCAAAGGTGCAGCAAGCCCAGGACGCTGGCTGCAGATTCAGTGCTTGAAACCCAGCCTGCCATGGCTCTGCTGTTTCCATCCAAGCCATCAGACCAAAGCTGGCTTGAGTATTACAGACACAGTCCTGCAGAGCTGTCCCAAGCCCCACACTGCCACACAGCACTGAGGTCCTTCTGGCTGCTTCACTGAGAAGGTGCTCAGTGGGAGCTGGGAGCTCCAATACAGTAGGGGAATGAATCCAACCTTCCAGGTGTGAACTGCTGTTTGGTGTTGGTCTAAGGTCAGGAATCAGTGAGCTTAGTCCCATCCTAGGTGAGACAGGAGTCTGGTGGGAAGGTTCAGAGCAGTACCTTGGGTTGGAGAGCATTGCTGACAGCAGAGAAACTGGCAGCTCACTTTTGTGCCCAGGGCTGGTGTGGAGGCTGTGTGGTCAGCAAAGGTCCAGTCCTCCTGAATTACAGAGGCTGGCTTTGAAGGCCACAATCACCATCGTGGGATTCTCCCTGAGCTCTCAGGCTCCAGCAGCTTTTGCTGTGAAATCTCAGAGGACCAGCTGGAGAGACATTACTCCCTGCTGCTGGAGGATTGATTTCCCACACTGGCTGCCTTGTTGTGATGAGCAAAGCTCTCCACTGCAGGGTCCTGCTGCTCAGAAGCAGGGCAGGGCAAAAGCTCAGACCATTGGTTGGTGCCAGGGTTTGAGCTTCAGGGCTTTGCAGGGAGGATTTCCCCTGCTGTTAAGCCTTCCACACAACTTCCTCTTGGCAGAAGGCACAGGGCCTGGTCTCTGTTTGCTCCCTGCACCCCTGAGCAATGACTCTTATTTCCTCAGAAGTGGAAGTCAGTGATGTCAACAGTATTCCTACCACGGGGCTTAGGAAGAGGTGCCAAGCAAAATGCACCCAGCCAGCAGCTGTATTAGTGAGTGACCCTTTGCTTTCAGTAGGGATAAGTCCTGTCAGCACCAGCCCTCCTCTTGCTGCAGCCATAAGGAGTCCAGCATGAAAGGAGTAGCTGCTGAAGGGCAGGTGGATGTCTCAACTCCTGCAAAGGCATCACAGAATCATAGAACCATTCAGGCTGGAGAGGACCTTTTTGATTCATAGAATTCATAGAGTCACAGAATGGGTTGGGGTGGAAGGGGTCACAAAGACCAGCTCCAACTCCCCTGCCATGGGCATGGACACTTTCCACCAGCCCAGGTTGCTCAAAGACTCATCCAACCTGGCCTTGAACGCCTCCAGGGTAGGGGCATCCACAGCCTCCCTGGACAACCTGTGCCAGTGTCTCCCCACCCTCAATTTCTCCCTAATCTCCAGGCTAAATCTGCCCTCCTCAAGCTCCAATCCATTGCCTCTCCTGCTATCGGAGCCAGTCCAACCATTCTCTGCCCAGCCTGGTGCTAAACCACGTCCCTCAGCACCACACCTCTGTGGCTCTCAAACACCAGTTCCTTATCCACTCGATTTTTTGGTGTGTGTGTCCCAGGGGAACACCTCTCGGCAATGCCACTTGAATTTGCAGCCGACGCAGGAAGCTTTGCCGTGTGGTGGCTGAAGCCAATGGAGCGATCAGGTGCTCCTCACGCAGAGCCCAGGCCCACATCTGCTGTGCCAGAGGTGTCTGCTTCACAAGAACATGCAAACGGCTTCTGTAAGGAAGGTGAGGAGGGCTCTGTGCCAGCCTGAGCTGGCTGGGGATTAGCGAGCGCCAGCCCTGGCGTGCTCCTGCAGCACTCGCAGCAATTTCAAAGGCACACAGCTTCCTGCAGGCTGTGTGAAGCACTTCAAGTGCCACAGGCAGAGGGATCTCAGCAGCCCTGTGCGTGTCAAGCATGATTAGTGATGCCCAGAACACAGAATCCCAGAGTGGCAGGAGTCAGAAGTGACCTCTGAAGACCACCGGGTCCAATCCCTCTGCTAGGGCAGGAATGAATCATGCAGGAATGTGGCCAGGTGGGGCTGGAAAGCCTCTAGAGGAGATTCCGCCACCTCTCTGGGCAGTCTGCTGTAGCACCCTGCCACTCTCACAGTGAAGGATTATTTTCTCCTGTTTGGGTGGAACCTCCTGTGTTCCAGTTTGTGTCCCTTGCCCCTTCTCCTGTCCCCAGGCACCTCTGAAAAGAGCCTGGCTCCATCCTCCTGGCACTCGCCCTTTAGCTATTCATTGATCGCCATGAATGGGATGCTCCTTTGGTCTCCTCTTCTCCAGGCTGAACACACCCAGCTCCCTCAGCCTACTCTCACAGCAGAGCTGCTCCAGCCCTTGGATCATCTTTGTGGCCTCCCCTGCCCTCACTCTAGCAGCACTGTGCCCTTTTGTACCAGAACTTGGTGCAGGATTGGAGGTGAGGTCCAGCAGAGCAGAGTAAAGGGGCAGAATTCCCTCTCCTAGCCTGCTGCCCACACTCCTTCTGATGCAGCCCAGGACACGATTTGCCTTCTCATCCCAAGCAGGGATGCAGGGAAAGACACCTCCCAGGCTCTGTGCAACAGGCTGATACATTAGTGCAAGAAACTCCTTGGCTTTAGCAAGGATCAAACCCCAGCCTCAAGCTGCTGCTGCTGCTATAAAATGGATAGAAAAGTTTGTAGGGGACCTGAGATCAAACCCTTCCTGAGCCCAATTAACTCCAGGCCACAAATTCACCAGTGGCTGTGCTTCCTTGGAGACATAATTTCTCCCACAGAGGACATGCAGCTTTTCTACCACCCTTTAGATGTAATTTTAATTCCCAAACTGAACTTTCAAAGGTCCTTGGGTAGAAAAAAAGGAAAGAAAGGAAAGAAAAAAAAAGGTTGCAAGAAACATTGGCATGGAAACTTTTTTTTTTGTCTAAGGTTTGTCACAATAATCAACCTCAGTGTGAAAGCTTTGATATAGGAGCAGCTGTGGAGCTGTTGGAGGGTAGCAGAGCCCTGCAGAGGGACCTGAAGGGCTGGATGGGTGGGCAGAGGCCAAGGGGATGAGATTTAACAAAGCTAAGTGCAGGGTTCTGCACTTTGGCCACAACAACCCCAAGCAGCACTACAGGCTGGGGACAGAGTGGCTGAGAGCAGCCAGGCAGAGAGGGAGCTGGGGGTGCTGGGAGAGAGGAGCTGAAGAGGAGGCAGCAGTGCCCAGGTGAGCAGCAGAGCCAATGGCATCCTGGGCTGGCTCAGGAGCAGTGTGGGCAGCAGGACAAGGGAGGTTCTTCTGCCCCTGTACTCAGCACTGCTCAGGCCACAGCTTGAGTGCTGTGTTCAGTTCTGGGCAGCCCATTCCAATGCCAATCACTCTCTCTGGCAAGAACTTCTTCCTAACATCCAGCCTATACCTCCCCTGGCACGACTTGAGACTGTGTCCCCTTATTCTGTTGCTGGGTGCCTGGGAGAAGAGCCCAACCCCACCTGGCTACAGCCTCCCTTCTTATGGAATATAAGAAAGCAAGAAGTCAAATCACAGACACATAGCTTGAGCTGGAAGGGACCTTCAGGATCATCTAGTTCCAAAACCTCTGCTATGGGCAAGGATACCTCCCACCAGCCCAGGTTGCCCAAGGTCTCATGCAGCCTGGCTTTGAACACCTCCAAGGGTAAGGCATCCACAGCCTCCCTGGGCAACCTCTTCCAGTGTCTCACCACCCTCACAGTAAAGAACTTCTTCCTAACATCCAATCTAAATCTCCCCTGCTCTAGTTTCTAACCATTGCCCTTTGTCCCATCAAACTGTTGCTCAAGTCCCTCTGTCCTCCTCCCTACCAGGAGTCCACCCAGATGTGGGAGGTCTCCCTCAGCCTCTTCAGCGATGTGATCACTGCGTGCTGGCAAAGAGCAGCGGAGACAGAACAGGGAATCACAGAATGCCAGGCTGGGAGGGACCCCATGGATCATCTGCTCCAACCTGTCTAGGTGACAGTGGAGTTGCAGTGAGCTGGCCCAGCACCCTGTCAAGATGAGTCTTGAAAGTGCCCAGTGTAGAGGAATCCACTGCTTGCCTTGGGAGATGATTGCAGTGTCTGACTGCTGGCCCAGCACCCTGCCAACTGAGTCTTAAAGCTGCCCAGTGTAGGGGGATCCACTGCTTGCTTTGGGAGCTGACTCCAGTCTCTCACTGCTCACATGGGGAACCATTTTCATCTGGAGTCCAACTGGAATCTCCCCAGGAGTAGTGGACAAAGGCCATGCAGAGGAGCCTGATCCCACTGTTCTTCCCTACCAACCACCAAAGCATGGATACAGCCAAGGTACAGATTTCACCTGAGAGACCTCCCTTTTATTTTCTCACACAGCCTGTAAAAACCTGCTAAGCTCCCATACCCTGAGGCTTTCCAACACAAGGCCTTCAGAGCTCTGCTCCTCTGCAGGGATTTTGGTTCCCAGAAGAGGATTTTCTTCCCACCCTCTGTTTCTTTGCAAATCCTGCTGCCTGCAATTCCTTCAGAAGAGTCAGGACAGACATGGATACAGCCTGGCTGCATCCGCTGCCCCTCCAGGATTTGCCTGAGCAGCGTCCATCAGCTTCTGCCCCCTTCCACTGTCAAATCCTAGCCCTCAGCTTAAGCAGGGCTACAGAGGAACTCCTGTGCCTGCGCCTAGCTGAAAAATGATTTGTTCGACCCATCTCATAATATATGGATGATGGAAGTCTCCCACTGATGACCTGTCAGGCAGCACTCCTGCACAGGGTGCTGGATGGGATGACACATTCACAGATAACAAACTTTGCTGTCAATCACTGCTGGTGTTAGACGTGGACTTGACGTGACAGCTGTGGCTAACAACAGCTCTGATTGACGTGTGTATGAATTGCAGAATATGGAACGTGAAGAGAAACAGGACTCAGCTCCAACTGGACACAGCCCTGGTGCATTTTAAAACCCAGGGCATAAAGCAAGCAAGTTTTAATGTGCCTTGCCCCAACGCTGGACTGGGCACTGACTCTGATTACTAGTTGGAGAACATTGAACTCATTGCTTTCTGCCGGGGTTGTTTCGTTGCGGTTGCTAATAGCATCCTGGTGGCAAGCCCAAGTGCTGGAGGTGGTGAGCAGAGCAGCACCAGCCCAACGCCGTTGTCAGACAGTCCTGTGCTGACACTGCAGCCTGCTGTGGCTCCTCACCTCACTCAGCCGGTAATGAGCTGTCTCCTAATCTCACTGCTTCGCCCCAGGACTGGCTGCTTCCTCCAAACACTGAAGCGGCATCTCCCTCCACCACGGGGAGCTGGGGACACTTTGCATGTCCTGCGTCCTGCTCCTTTGCAGCTACACCTCTGAGAGCACACTTGGCTGCACCGTCTGGGGCCAGCTGCCTGGCCAGGGGTTGCCAGTGTGGAGAGCATGCAGATCTCCAGAGCTGTAGGTGCCACAGCTCCTTGCTGGCACTACAGCTGCCTGGCCAGGGGTTGCCAGTGTGGAGAGCATGCAGATCTCCAGAGCTGTAGGTGCCACAGCTCCTTGCTGGCACCAGAGCTGGTACCTGAGCAAAGACAGCTCAGGAACTGCAGCCAAAGCTTTAGGTGAAAGCAAGGAGCAGAAAGGCAGCAGGGCTAAGGGCAAGCAGGCAGCTAAAGCAGCTCCTGCAGGATTTTGCTGGTGTAAGCCCCCATTGCTCACCCTCCCCAGGCTGCCACATCTAAAAGCCCCAAGCAGAGGGTTTTATTTCCAGCTCCTTCTCCAAGCCCCACTCAGAGAGCATTGCTGCAGGCAGGCAGGGGCTGACGCTTCGCAGGGCTTGCTCCACGCTTCCCTCTGCCTGTCCTCTCCGCTGCCTTTCCTCTCCTCTCTGAACCCTCTGGGTTATTTTAGGCAAGTGACGGAATCCAGACAGGTCTCATCTCCCAGGAGGGGAGCAGAGGGTGGTGGAGCAAGGCAAAGGAGGGGAAGTCAGCTGGTGAATCAACAGCAGGCCAAGGCATGCTCTGGGACGTGGCTTCAGGGAAGTTATTCATCTTGTAATTCACCCTTGGGTTCTCTTGGCCTCATTTTCCCATCGCTGGCTCTATTATTTCAGTCATTGTGAAGGTATCCTGTCGGAGCTGTCAGGCTGGGAGTGGCCCAACCTCCCCGCTGACTGAGGGCAGAAGGCATGGGAAAGTGTCAGCCTGCCAAGATTGCAGGCTCCGAGCCGAGGCTGCTGGCCTCAACGCTGGAAACTTGCCGGTGGCAGATTGTTAATGTCATTACAACACTTACACAGGAGCAGCAGGTTTCGCCTATCAACCTGCTGCAGGCACAAGAGGAGGAGGAGAACGAGGAGGGGGAAGGGAGTGGGTGTCCAAAGAGGAAAAAGGCAGCAGAGAGTAGCTGCAGAGCCTGCAGCCCCACGGCTCCCAGCCACGTGTCCTCGCTGCCTGCTGCTGCTGGGTGGCTCAACAGGATCCACCCCGGACCTCCCATGCAGGCAGCCGGGGCAGAAGCACTTCAGACATGCAGCAGGTGCTGTGCTGGAAGGAGCCTGGGCTGCTTTCTCTGAGCTGGCTTCTCTGGGTTACCTTCCCTGAGCTGGCTTCTCTGGGCTGCTTTCTCTGAGCTGGCTTCTCTGGGTTGCCTTCCCTGAGCTGGCTTCTCTGGGCTGCTTTCTCTGAGCTGGCTTCTCTGGGTTGTCTTCCCTGAGCTGGCTTCTCTGGGCTGCTTTCTCTGAGCTGGCTTCTCTGGGTTGCCTTCTCTGAGCTGCCTTTCCTGAGTTTCCTTCTCTGGACTGCCTTCTCTAAGCTGCCTCCCCTGAGCTGCCTTCTCTGGGCTGCCTTCTCCAGCACATCTGTGAGCACTGCAATGTAAACTCCCAAATGGAAGAGAGAGAGAGAGAAAGACAGCAGGTCCCATCTAACCCATCTGTGAATCTAGGACTCCTCGGGGCGTAGGGGATGGTGGGCACCGTTCCCAGCCCCTCCGTGCTGGGTAAATGCAGCCACACCTTGCTGGCTGTCAGGGCTGTGCTGCAGTGAAAGCAGAGAGGCTTGAGCTAGATCCTGGCTGGTGCTGAGTCCCTGAGCCTCTTTCTGCAAGGGCTTGCTTGCTTTCTGCAAGGAGGCTGCTGCAACTGGGTGCCCATCCTCTAAAACCAGGACTGTACAATCCCACCACCATGGTCTCAGGTATACCTCAGGCAGGTTCAGGCCACAGCTGGGCTCAGGGTTTAGCACACCAAGATTTAGGACAGGAAAATAACCCTAGACAGAAAGGGAGTTTCTTTTCTCCCCTCTAAGCCTGATCTTTGCCACCCTAAAGGACTCAGCATGGGACAAACCCCAAGGCAAGAACATCCAAGCTGTGCTGGGTGCCAAGCTGTGGGGCTGTGAAACCCACACCATCTCCCCCCAGCATGCTTTTCATCCACACCCCAGTTCAGTTGCCCCAGTTTGGGACAAGGAATCAGCAAGCTGAGGAGTTCTCAACCAAGCCATGGGAGAGAATTAGTCATGAAATAAGTCTGTGATTGGTGACAGAGGTTTCTGCAGTTGGAGGAGGGATGCAGCACAGTCTCCATCTCTCTGTGCAGGTGGCACTCCAGTGTTTTACTCCTGTACATTGTTGCACCCTGGTGTGCCAGCTGAGATCAGAGCCAGCGTGTGAACAGATGAAGGGGACTGTCCCAGCCATCAGAATGGGCAGAGATCAAGCAAGAGAGGAAGCAGGAAAGAAAATTGCTTAGTGCCACCCACAAAGGTGATGCAGGAGGCAGAAAAAGAGTCCAAGTCTCCCAAATTCCCCCTCTGAGGTCACATTCGACCTGCTGAAGGAGGACACAGGGCTGCTACTGCTCCCTTTCCCAGGACGCAGGAGCTACAGCTTCTCTCCCTGTCTGCCTGCTCTCTGCCCACACAGCTCAGTGCTGCCTGTACCAGCCTCTTGGGCAGCTCTGGAGCCACCTTCCACCAGGGAGATGAATGGATTTGAGGGCAGCCACAGCTCCTCAAGCACACAGAGCCACGAGCCTGCAGGTTGTGCATAGATGCAACGATAACCAGAGAGAAGGGATGGTGCGTGGGACCGGTGCCTGGCACCAGGAGCCCTTCCTGCCTCTCTTGCAAGCAGGTCTGGGTGCAATGTGCATGGCTTCAGGGGAGATCTGTGCCTGCACCCTGCTCCAAACCCTCAGGAGCCTTCAGGGCAGCCCTTTGAACGCTTAAGCAGGTACCTTCCCTTCTCCTTTGAATCCTTAGCCTCTTAAATCAAACCTCACTCAGGTTCAGCGCAAACCGACGAGGGAAATCCGGAGCTGCTTGGGGCAAAAGCTAATGTGTTAAGCACTGAGATATAGTCCAGATGTAGAACTCTCCAGGGCCCACAACAGGGTCTTTGAGCCTGCTTGTTTGACACCTCTGGTTTAGACATTAAAAGTCCCACCGGGGAGGAAATCCTCCTGGCCTGAGTTATGTGCTATTTACGGATGGGGCTCTGGGCAGCCCTTGAAAGAGCTTGCAATAAAACCTGGGATCATAGTAAATTATTAGCATAGGCTAGGAAAGGGCCTCTTGGTTTTCTTTCTTTCTTTTTTTTAAGGCAGCTGGGTTGATGGATTTTAGTTATTTAGTTATTTCATGCTGAAGATTAAAAATAAAACAACAAACCAAAACCCATCCTCTTGCCTCTGAGGAATAAGAGAATGCAGAAGAGGCAGAGAGAAGTGTGTGAAAGCTCCAGGCCCCGTTTGGGAAAGCACTCTGCAGGCAATAAAAGCCTGCTTCTGCAGCTAAATGGTTTGCATGTGAATGCAGAGGCTTCCCCCCCTCCCTTAAGTCAGATCTGAGGCTCACACAGCACTTCCTGCCTGGGTGCTTCAGCTTCCTCAGTTTGGGGTTCTGTGAAGCTCCCTCTGCTCACCTGTGAAGTGCCTTTCTCTCTGCTCCTCTCCTCACCCACCCATTCTGCCCTGCCAGCTCACCTCCTGCAAATCTCCTTTCTGCAACAAGAAGCCTTTCCTATGATCCTATGACCCTAAGTCCTTCAGGGGTGGGCCCCTTAGAATCGTAGAATCAGTCAGGGTTGGAAGGCACCACAAGGATCAGCCAGTGCCAACCCCCCTGCCACGGGCAGGGACACCTCACACTAGATCAACCTGGCCAGAGCCTCATCCAGCCTGGCCTTAAACACCTCCAGGGATGAGGCTTCCACTACCTCCCTGGGCAACCCCTTCCAGGCTCTCACCACCCTCATGCTGAAGAACTTCTTCCTAACATCAAGGCTGACTCTCCCCATTTCAGCTTTGTTCCATTACCCCCAGTCCTATCACTCATTGACAGCCTAAAAAGTCCCTCCCCAGCTTTCTTGTAGCCCCTTTCAGACACTGCAAGGCCACAAGAAGGTCACCTGGGAGCCTTCTC
Source organism: Tricholaema leucomelas (assembly GCA_013400475.1). NCBI lineage: Eukaryota > Metazoa > Chordata > Aves > Piciformes > Lybiidae > Tricholaema lacrymosa > Tricholaema leucomelas. The sequence goes on along the minus strand of WAAF01017933.1, from coordinate 588,005 downwards.
CTCTCCAGACTGAACAGCCCCAACTGCCTCATTCTCTCCTCACAGCAGAGCAGCTCCAGCCCTCTGCTCATCTTCGTGGCCCTTCTCTGGACACCTTCCAGCACCTCCATAACCCTCCTGTAACAGTGGCTCCTTCTGCCCTGGGTCTGTGCAGGCCCACTTGTTCCTGGCACTCTGTGCCAGGAGCAGCCATGGTTGGAGCTGCCAGGTAAATCACCGTTGTGGAATGCTGCCAGCCCACACCTCCTGCACCTTTCCTAGCCTGGGAGGGGTCTCTCCTTCCTCCAGCCATGCCTCACAGTGTTCCAGAGACGCTTGGCTGCCAGGCTGTGTGACAGAGCTCATCACCTCCGCTCACTGTCCCAGCCCCAGGGCTGGCTCTTTGCAGGAGCATTTGTTAGCTCTGACTGCCTGGGAGCTATGGCAAGGGGATTAAGGAGTTGCTCAAGCCTTTCCCAGCTCACTTTCACCATCCCAGGAGTGAATCAGTATGGATTTTATTCTTGTTGACTCTCCTAAAGGAAGGACCTGACCCTTGATTTGCACAGAAATGAGTGATTTTCCCAAGCACACTGTTACCATTAGGGGAGAGCTTCATGTGAGGGTGAAGACCTCTGTAAAGGAGAGGAGTTCAAGCACTTGGTAGACTTCTGGTGACACTCCAAGCTTTCAAGACACAATTATAGTGACTGCCTGTGAGCTCCAACACACTGCCCCCAGAAAACATGAGCAGACCACTCTGGATCCTGCCAAAGGTTCTTCCCTCCCATCCTTCAGGGTGGCACCATAGAATCAAGCAGGTTGGAAGAGAGCTCCAAGCTCATCCAGCCCACCCTAGCACCCAGCCCTGCCCAATCAACCAGACCATGGCACTAAGTGCCCCAGCCAGGCTTGGCTTCAACACCTCCAGGCACAGCCACTCCACCACCTCCCTGGGCAGCCCATTCCAATGCCAATCACTCTCTCTGCCAACAACTTCCTCCTAACATCCAGCCTAGACCTGCCCTGGCACAGCTTGAGGCTGTGTCCCCTTCTTCTGTTGCTGTTTGCCTGGCAGCAGAGCCCAACCCCACCTGGCTACAGCCTCCCTTCAGGGAGCTGCAGACAGCAATGAGCTCTGCCCTGAGCCTCCTCTGCTGCAGGCTGCACACCCCCAGCTCCCTCAGTCTCTTCTTACAGGGCTCCAAGCCCCTCCCCAGCCTTGCTGCCCTTCTCTGGACACCTTCCAGCACCTCAACATCTCTCTTCAATTCAGGAGCTCAGAACTGGGCACAGCACTCCAGGTGTGTCCTGAGCAGTGCTGAGCACAGGGGCAGAAGAACCTCCCTTGTCCTGCTGCCCACACTGCTCCTGAGCCAGCCCAGGATGCCATTGGCTCTGCTGCCCACCTGGGCACACTGCTGGCTCTTATCCAGCCTGGGGCTGTACTGCTGTAGCACAGGGGTGGCCAAGACAGCAGCCACACCTTCCCTCCCCTCAGCTGCTGCCCAAAGCCAGCAGGCCTTGGGCTTACCAGGAGAAGAAGCCAGAGCTTTCATCAGCTCTTTGCTCACGTTCACACAGCTGTCAGAATTCTCCCTAACCAGAGCACTTTAAGGATGATAACAGAGTGTCTGCATGGCTTTGCCTCTTCCCTGATATGACTGGAAGTGGCAGGATTTCTCCTGCCCATCACCAGCTGCCCTTGAGTTGTCTTTTAGACATTTTGCCTTTTTTTCCCTTCCAGGGCTTTAGTTTTTTTTTTCCCTTCTCATCTTGTCTCTCTGTTTGCTTGTTTATTTTCCTCCCTGCTTGGTGTTAGCCATTGAGACAGAACATTCAAAGCAGCTACAGGGCTTGTTCAAAGGGTGACAGAACTGAAAGGATGTTGTTGTTTTTTTTCTATTAGTGAGAGATTGCTGCTTTAGAGCAGTTATGCTCTTTGTACCAAAGAGCACATGCCCAGCACAGGCTGAGGACTTCACTGGTGCCAAAGACCTTGCAAGGCAGTCTAGTGACAGCTACAGCCAAGCAAGGAGCAGAGCAAGCTACTGAACTACCATCACTGCCATCTCAGTCTCCCCACTCTTCATTCCCTCTTTCCCCTGGGATAAAAAGAGACTGGATGTGGAGCTTGGTGCCATGATTTAGTTGATTAGGTGATGTTGGGTGATAGGTTGGACTTAATGATCATAGAATGGTTTAGGTTGGAAGGGAGCTCAAAGCTCAGCCAACTCCCTGCCATGGGCAGGGACACCTCCTACTAGAACAGGATGCTCAAGGCCTCATCCAACCTGGCTTTGAACACCTCCAGGGGTGCTTCTGTGCTCCACAACCTCCCTGGGAAACCTGTGCCAGTGTCTCACCACCTCAACCTGTACCAGTCTCTCACCACCCTCACTGCAAACAACTTCTTCCTAACATCCACTTTCAATCTTCCCTCTGCCACTTCAAACCCATTCCTCCTCCTCCTGTCATTACCAGACCTTGTCAATAGTCCCTCCCCAGCATTCCTGTAGCCCTCTTCAGATCCTGAAAGGCCACTCCAAGGTCTCCTCCAAGCCTTCTCTTCTCCAGCCTGCAGAGCCCCAACTCTCTCAGCCTGTCCTCACAGCAGAGCTGCTGCAGCCCTCTGAGCATCTTGGTGACCTCCTCTGGACTGGCTCCAACAGCTCCATGTCCTGCTTGTGCTGGGGGCTCCAGAACTGCACAGAGGACTCCAGGTGGAGTCTGAGGAGAGCAGAGCCAAGGGGCAGAATCCCCTCCCTTGCCCTGCTGCCCACACTGCTCTTGCTGCAGCCCAGCACAGGGTTGCTGTCTGGGCTGCACTCACATTGCAGGCTCCTGTTAAGCTTTTCATCAGCCCAGACCCCCAGGTCCTGTTCCTCAGGGCTGCTCTCAGCCATTCCTCACCCCATAGGCAGGGACATCTCTCAGGTCGCTCAAGGCCTCATCCAATCTGGCCTTGAACACCTCTAGGGAAGAAGCATCCAAGGTCAAACTTGACGAGGCCCCAAGCAACTTGATCTAGTTCAAGATGTCCCTGCTGACTGCAGGCGGGTTGGCCAAGATGACCTTTGAAGGTCCCTCCCAACCTGGTGCATTCTATAATTCTATGGCATCTGACTGGAAAAGGCTCTTGGAGGGCTCAAGCCCCCCCAGAGAGAGGAAGCTGAGATTGAGACTGTGTTTAAAATGCACTAAAGTAACAAGGTTTTCTTCCTAGGAAAGAGGGCAAATTGGGTCACAACTCCTGCTTTGCTCAGAAGAGGGTAGGAAGTCTGTTTACAAACAGGGCTTTGTTTTTTCTGCTGTGGCAGAGTCCTCTCACAGCCCAAACCTGAAAACATTTCTGTTTGAGCACTTGCTACAGGAATTATCCTGCAGGATACATCCTAAATAATAATATTTGGGCTATAAAGCCTCTGCTTGGCTTTGGAGAAGCTGAGGGAAAGTGTGAGGAAGAAGCATTTCAAGTGCTGGCAGCAGAGCTATTCCTCAGCTACAGCAGCTCACGGAGAGGGAGCTGAGCTTCAGAGACAAAACCCATTACTGCTAATAGCAGTGAGCTGATTTCCATAAGGACAGAAATGCTCCCTAGAAGCAAGCCCAAATATCCAACCCTTTTCCACAGAATCAGTGGGTACTTAATCCCTCACCTCAGTGGCTCAGGCAAAGACACTCCCGAGCAGCAGAGCCTAGCACACCCTATGGAGGAGTGCAAATGAGTTTCACAGGCAGCAGCTTTGCCTTGCTTCAGCCACAATTTCCTCTGCCCACCTTGGAGACTAAATTAGACACACTTGAAGCCCTCTCTTGAAAGAGAAGGGATTCTTCTCTGAATGGGAGCAGCCATGCAATGGGGAGCTGGGAAATGCCCAGGATTTCTGACTCTGCTTTGGATTCCCAGGGCAGCCCTGCTCTTCCTAAAGGCAACACTGGGTGTATGTCTTCTCCATTTGCCTGTTTCATCTCCCACCTCATGACAAATGAGAGTAGCTGGGACCTCCAAGCTGCCAGCATCCTTTCCAAGAAGGGGGGGTGGAAAAAATACTACCCTGTGCTACTCCATCCTTTGGGGAAACAAAAGAACATTTGTGCCTTGCTGCTTGCTTTAAACTTAGCAAAAATCTCACTGTTCAGCACTGAATTGGACTCCCCAAGGTCTGTTTTCCTCCACCCAAACCACGTTTGCTAACTGTAAGCAGCGTTTTGTGCTGAGGCTTCACGGGGGAGGATGCTTCTGTGGGCAAAGCTCAGGAGGTAGGCTCAGGCAAAAAGCATTTCCCTGCCACTCACCAGTGGTGCAAGTGGCAGCTCACTGCAGCTCTCCAGAGTTCACTCAGGAACATCGTGGCCTTTGCTGGCTTGCAAACCACTTGGTTTGAGGTGGCACAGAGGTGAGAATTAACAGTACAGTGCAAACCAGGTGCAGGCCTGCCGAGGTCAGTGTGATTCCCTGAACTGCCCTGGGGTGAGAACCATGCCAGCTGATTGCAGAGACCTGCCCAGAGAGGTGGTGGAGTTTCCATCTCTGCAGACATTCAAAATCCACCTGGATCTGTTCCTGTGTGACCTTCTTTAGGTGAACCTGCCGTGGCAAAGAGGTTGGACTCAATCATCTCCAAAGGTCTCTTCCAACTCCCTACCATCCTGTGATTTTCATTGAATCAGGCAGGGTTGGAAGGGACCACAAGGATCAGCCAGCTCCAACCCCCCTACCATGCCCAGGGACACCTCACATTAGATCAACCTGGCCAGAGCCTCATCCAGCCTGGCCTTAAACACCTCCAGGGATGAGGCTTCCACCACCTCCCTGGGCAACCTGTGCCAGGCTCTCACCACCCTCATGCTGAAGAACTTCTTCCTAACATCCAGTCTGAATCTCCTCATTTCCAGCTTTGCTCCATCCCCCCCCAGTCCTATCACTCCTTGACAGCCTAAAAAGTCCCTCTCCAGCTTTCTTGTAGCCTCTTTCAGATACTGCAAGGCCACAAAAAGGTCACCTGGGAGCCTTCTCCTCTCCAGACTGAACAGCCCCAAATCCTAACATCCACACTGGATGTTAGGAAAAAGTTCTTCAGCATGAGGGTGGTGAGAGCCTGGCACAGGTTGCCCACGGAGGTGGTGGAAGCTTCATCCCTGGAGGTGTTTAAGGCCAGGCTGGATGAGGCTCTGGCCTGCCTGATCTAGTGTGAAGTGTCCCTGCCCATGAGAGGGGGGTTGGAACTGGCTGATCCTTGTGGTCCCTTCCAGCCTTGACTGATTCTCTGATTCTATGTGTTGAGCAGCCTGGGGCCCACCAAGGGTATTGTGCTGCTTGCAGACTTCCACATAAGTAAGTCTGGATCTCTCAAGCAGCATCAGTGTCTACTTCTGTCAGGCTGAGGTGAACACATCCTTCAGCCCTTCTCTGTTCCAGGCCTGTTGGCAGTTAGTGACACTGTCAAGGCACAAAGTCCAGGAGGCAGCAGCTTTGTTAAATGACTTTCTGAAGGGACAGAGAACCCAGGGTGGGAGGCTGAGGGCAGCCATTTGGAGAGCAAACAAGAGCAGAAGAGATCAAAAAATGCAGTTTACAACAGGCACAAATGTTAAAGCCTGCGAGAAAGACAGAGAAGCTGAATCCCTTCAGGGCCAAATGGATGCCATAAACCAGCAATTTTGGGGGGTTTATTTCTATTGCTTTGGTTATGACTCCAGGTTATTGAGTGTTGCCCCAGCCTGCAGAGGGGAGACTAAGTCACAGCCTTTCTGCACAGGCTTCGAGAACCAGATTGCAGTAAGGAGGAAGTTTCTTAAGGGTAGCAGTTTCACTGAATCGTTGAAGCTTGAGAGGGGGAGATTTAGACCAGAGATTAGGAAGAAATTCTTGACATTGAAGGTGAGGAGACACTGGAACAGGTTGCCAAGGGAGGTCATGGATGCCTCCTCCCTGGAGGTCATAGAATGGTTTAGGTTGAAAGGGACCACAAGGACCAGCCAATTCCAACCCCCCTGCCATGCCCAGGGACACCTCACACTAGATCAGGCAGGCCACAGTCTCATCCAGCCTGGCCTTAAACACCTCCAGGGATGAGGCTTCCACTACCTCCCTGGGCAGCCTGTGCCAGGCTCTCACCACCCTCATGCTGAAGAACTTCTTCCTAACATCCAGTCTGAATCTCCCCATTTTCAGCTTTGTTCCATTCCCCTCTCTCTCCCTGAGAGCCTAAAAAGTCCCTCCCCAGCTTTCTTGTAGCCCCTTTCAGATACTGCAACCTTCTTCAAGATCACAGAATCAAGCAGGTTGGAAGAGACTTTCAAGGCATTCGAGGCCAGGCTGGATGAGGCCTTGAGCAACCTGGGCTGAGGAGGGCAGATTTAGGCTGGAGACTAGGAAGAAATTCTTCCAAGTGAAGGTGGTGAGACATTGGCACAGGTTGCCCAGGGAGGCTGTGGATGTCCCCACTGTGGATGTCCCCTCCGTGGAGGTGTTGAAGGCCAGGTTGGATGAGACTTTGAACAACCTGGACTAGAGGGAGGTGTCCCTGCCCATGGCAGGGGGATTGGAACTCGATGATCTTTAAGGTATCTTCCAACCCAATCACAGAATCATTAAACGTTTCTGGTTGGGAAAGGCTCCTAAGAGTGAGTCCAACCATTGACCTAGCACCACTCTGGCCACTAAAGCATTCCTGATGTGCCATGCCTACCTTTGTGTTTTTAAGCACACTGGAGATTGCCCAGTTTCCTCACTGCACAAATTGCCATCCCTTTTCCCTCGGAACACCTCCCTTCCCCCATCCCTAAAGAACATGCCCAGCTGGGTGCTGCGACATCTGCACTTGCAGGCAGCAATTCCAGAGGCTCAAGACAGACAGCACCGTGAGGTTCCCACATGTTGCAAAGCTTCTGACTTCCTCCCTTCTCCATTTATAGCAGGAGTTACCCTTGATTAGCAGAAGGGATGTTGGAAGTGCCTTGGGTAATTAGCTAGCAAGAGAGAAGGATTCATTCCTGAACTTTGAAGATGCAGAGCGTGCTAAATGGCAGGATGTGATGTTGGATTGGCGTCACTTCCTCTCTTTCAGCCTCACCTTCCAACCTTCCTCTTTCTCTTTAGCCCACAAATAAATCACTCTGCAGAGGGCTGGTGTCATGGTTTCAGCCAGCTGCTGTTTGAAAATGAAACTTACTGGGCTGAGGAGGTCCTGATGGGCAAGCAAACTCCCTTCAGCACAGCACAGTTCCTGCAGGTGAAGGCCTTTCACACGATTTTAACCTCCCCTTTCTGCTTTGTGTTATTCTCCTGCTCAGATGCCACCAGCTAAATAGGAGCAATTTTCTTTCAAATGCAAGGAATGGCAATAAACTTGGCAGGGAAATCACTCCTAAGCAAATGGTGAGCCCATTGCATGCAAAAGAGAGGCTGCTTTGCTGTCATGGGTGGATGTATTGCTGCTAGTCTGACCTCCACAGATCCCAGCTTAAGAGCAGGATCAGACTCCTTTAAAGAGGGGTTTAAGAAAGTCAAGCCAAATCAAAAATGGGCTAATAGACATCATGAATAAAGACTTCCCAGTAAGGTCTTCCAAGCATAAAAACTACTTTTCCCCAGGAGAAGTTGGTAGCTTTCAAACTAAGACATTAAAGCCCAAGCTAAGCGCAATGCTGGAATGTAGTAAAGGAAAAGCTAAACCAAAGAAACTCAAATTTTCTCCCCCCCAAAACTAAAGGGATTGCACCAGTTTCATTTCAATCAGTTTTAAACCCATCTGGCTACCTTGCTGCCAAACCCTTTCCCTGCATCTTAGACATGGCAAATACACCTGCAAGGAACTGGCAGAGCAACCACCCATGAGCTGAGCTCGTGAATCCCTGCATGTTGCCAACGTGGCTTCAATTCAGCAGCTTCTGACTGGTTTGCTGCCTGCTCATACCCTATGGAAAGCAAAGTAGTGGGAGAGGAAAAGGCTAAGAACTTGTAAAATCAACTGATTTGCAAGGGCCTGAAATGCAGCAACAAAGACCTGCTGTGGGATGGAGAAGATTAGGGCAACTCCTAGAGCCCAGCTCCTGCTCCAGCAGATGTTAGAACACATCTGGTCTCCTGAAGAGCAGCCTGTGACACAGAACCAGAATAGGTTTTGGCTGGAAGAGACCTGTAAGATCCTAAGTGCCAAGGTCTAGATGATTGGCTAGGGATGGGTGCTAGGTTGGACTGGATGAGCTTGGAGGTCTCTTCCAACCTGCTTGATTCTATGATCCTATGAAATTCCCTGTGCCTAACAGAATTCCTGCTGTGGGCTGTCAGCTTGAGGATCTAGAGGCAGAGTGAGGAGGAAGAAGGGGGGAAGCAATGATTGCTCAGAGCACCTTAAGAGTTGCTGATAGCCTCTGCCTTGGAAGATGGAATCTTCCTGGTTGATTCTATTCCACGATTCTACCAAGTCCAACATTCAACCCAACACCACCACAGCCATTAAACCAAGTCCTCCACCTCCACACGTTTCTTGAACACCTCCAGGGATGGTGACTCCACCACTGCCAGCACTTTCAATCCTGACTTTCAGGAATTCCCTCTGCTGTCACTTTTCTGAGCCAAAAAGTACAGGAGATTCCTTCCCCCCACCCCAAACTCTTAGACCTGATGGATTTAATGCATGCAAACTACCAAAGTGCCAGGAAATCACTTCCACTCCTCATGCAGCTGCAGACAAACTCACACCCAGAGATGAAAGGGAGAATGCAGCTTATCTCCAGTCCCTCTTTAACACCAGCTGCCTGTCCACAGCAGAACACAGGCTGTTTTGGAAAGCAGAAGACAGCCAAGGGTGGAAAGCAGTGAAGAGCTGAGTGATCTTTTCATACCACAGGATGCATCCTGTCTCATGGTCACATTTGGCCAAAATTCTCTTAAGAAACAACCACCTTAGATTTGGAGCACTGCACAGAGGTTGGCAAATCAATTCCAGCCCTGGTTAAAGAGGTTTTTCGTTTCCCCTTGCTTGTGGAAGGTTGTCTTTGGTTGATATTCAGCCCCAGTTTTTCCAGTTCCTGTTTGTTCACAGCCCAGTCCCCACAGGCAGAAGTCTTCTGAGGAGCAGGTGAGGGAACTGGGGGTATTTAGTCTGGAGAAAAGGAGGCTGAGGGGAGACCTTCTGGCTCTCTACAACTCCCTGAGAGAAGGCTGGAGCCAAATAGGTGTTGGTCTCTTCACACAAGGAAGAAGTGATAGGACAAGAGGAAATGGCTTTAGGTTGCACCAGGGCAGGTTTAAGTTTGATAAGAGCCAGCAGTGTGCCTGGGTGGCCAGGAGAGCCAATGGCATCCTGGGCTGGCTCAGGAGCAGTGTGGCCAGCAGGACAAGGGAGCTTCTTCTGCCCCTGTGCTCAGCACTGCTCAGGCCACACCTTGAGTGCTGTGTCCAGTTCTGGGCTCCTGAATTGAAGAGAGATGTTGAGGTGCTGGAAGGTGTCCAGCGAAGGTCAGCAAGGCTGGGGAGGGGCCTGGAGCACAGCCCTGTGAGGAGAGGCTGAGGGAGCTGGGGGTGTGCAGCCTGCAGCAGAGGAGGCTCAGGGCAGAGCTCATTGCTGTCTACAGCTACCTGAAGGGAGGCTGTAGCCAGCTGAAGTTGGGGAATTTCATCCCCCCAGAGGTTGCCAAGGCCTGGCTCAGGCTGCTCAGGGCAGTGGTGAAGTCCCCATCCCGGGAGAGGTTTTAAAGCCATGGAGATGTGGTGTTGAGGGCCAGGGTTTAGTGGTGACCTGGCAGTGCTGGGTTAATGGTTGGATTTGATGATCTAAAAGATCTCTTCCAACACAACCAACTCCACAATTCCATATATTTTTGACAAGCAGCTCTGGAAGTGGCATGGAACTGGAAGTGCCTGCACAGCATCAGCAGGGCAGCCTACCTCTGGTGACCTGCATGTCTCAGCCTTGCAATTCACTTGTAAATTACCCACGGCACAAACGTTCCTGGAGGAAGATGACAGCAGTGGCCTGGATTAGATGTCCACAGCTGGCTTGTGGGATCACTGCCCACACCAAGCAGGAGCTGAGCAGGGCTCACAGGTGGGCTGCTCCCAGGAAAACAGGTTCCAGAGCTGCACAGTTCACCTTTTTGCCAGGGAAGCAACACAACGCAGAACAATCTGGTTTGGCACGCAGGGCACCTGGACAAGCTTCGGATTTGGGTGTGAGGTCAACATTCCTTTGGGTTCCTTCTCTTTGTCAGGTGCATTTAATGGTGATTGCTAGGGAAGATATGATCCAGGTGGACCCTCAGCTTGCCCCAGCTTAACCATTCAGACACCAGGCAGCACTTCACCTCCATTCAGCCTCCAATCAAGTGGACAGCAAACATCTCTGGGACACGGAGAGCCTTTTCTCCTCCTTTTCTCTCACTCTCCTCCTTTCCTCTCACTCTTCCATTCCAATAGGGCAGATACAATCCAGGTGGACCCTCAGCTTGCCCCAGCTTAACCATTCAGACACCAGGCAGCACTTCACCTCCATTCAGCCTCCAATCAAGTGGAAAGCAAACATCTCTGGGACATGGAGAGCCTTTTCTTTCTGCTTTTATCCCTTTTCTCTCTCTCTCTCATTCTTCCTTTTGCCAGACTCTGGCGATCAACAGCTGAGATTTGAGTTTAAGAAAACCAACCCCACCCCAAACAAGCAGGGGAGCAGGGCTGGGGAGGTTGACTTGGCCCTGGGGATGAATAGGGCAGCGCTCAAGGCAGGGAGCAGAGCGGCTGAGCGGGGCAGGGTGGTTGCCTATTGTGGTGGCTTCCCGAGGTCAGGCCGGACCATATGTCACCATTCCTCCGCGCGGGGCAGCCGGGTCTCCATGGAGCCCCCATCAGCTGGGCCCTTTGTCATGTGTGTGTGTT
>WAAF01017933.1:561804-577122 GCA_013400475.1 Tricholaema leucomelas | reverse complement strand
CCCCCCCACCCCTTGGTCCCCTCCACCAAATATATTCATGGCCTCCCAACACCACCGTGCCCAGAGACAGAAACAAATTGATACATACAAGCGGGCCCACCCCTGGCGGGCTCGCATCGCGCGGGGGAAGCAGACAATAAAAGGACATTTCAGACTGTTTAAAATCTTGAGAAAGGGCTGGTTTCCATGGAGATGGGATGGGAAGGCCCTGTTGCGGCCCATTAAACTCCAATCACATGTAAATTTCTCCCCAGGCCTTGCTCCTCATTGATGGCGGCCTCCAAGAAGCAAGGAGGGGACACACACGGGGCCAGAGCTTGCAGAATAGGTCCCCTACAATAACCAGTTTGTTTATCAAGTCAGGTGCCCTTTAATTGGCCCCATTCAGCCCCCTCTTTGTTTAAAGTAATAACCTTCACAAAGCCCCTCTGATTTATCATTTCCAGCACTCTATTAGATAAGCTTCTCTAACCCTCTCTGTGCCAACTCCTCCCTGGGCAGGGATAAATCAAGCCAAGGTCCTTCCTGTTGGTATTCGCTCATGGAAGGGTTGGCAAGCCTGGCAAAGCCTCCTGGCAGACATTTGGCTGCATGTAGGCAGAGGATGGGAGTTGTTTGGGTTGGAAGAGACCTTTATTGATTAAGTTCAACCACTAACCCCAGCGCTGCCAAGGCACCGCTAAACCATGGCCCTCAGCACCACAGCTACACAGCTTTGAGAGCCCTCCAGGGATGGGGACTCCAGCACTGGCCCTGAGCAGCCTGGGCTAGGCCTTGACAATGCTTCTGGGGAAGAAGTTGTTCCTTATTTCCAACCTGAACCTGCCCTGATGTAACTTGAGGCTATTTCCTCTTATCCTGTCACTTTTTCCCCTTGAAAAAGAAGAGACCAAGACCCAGCTGGCTCCAGCCTCCCTCTCAGGGAGTTAGAATCATGGAGTGATTTAGGTGACTTCAAGGATCATCCAGTTCCAACCCCCTGGANTTCTGTGCTCCACAACCTCCCTGGGCAACCTGTCCCAGTGTCTCACCACCCTCACCCTGTGCCAGTGTCTCACCACCCTCACTACAAAGAACCCTTTCCCAACATCTAGAGTTGTAGAGAGCCAGAAGGTCTCCCCTCAGTCTCCTTTTCTCCAGGCTGAACAACCACAGATCCCTCAGCTGCTCCTCACAAGAGCTGTTTCTCCAGCCCCTTCACCAGCTTCACTGCCCTTTGGACAAGCTCCAGCCCCTCAGTGTCCTTCTTGCAGCAAGGGGCATGTCAGAGCTGTGTTTGCAGAAGGTGGTGCAACAGTTCTGACCTCCCTTTAAACTTTTGCTCACCCTGCAGCATGGAGGAGTGCTGTGGTTTGTTTAAACATGGTTGTCCTGGAGGCTTGCAAAGAGGCAGAGAGAAAATAATCTTGAGCCTGTGAGCTGCTAGGGAGCAGGGAGAAAACTTATTCTAGCAGTGATGATCTCAGTGGAGGAAGAGGAGGAGGGTTCACATCTTTGGATCATTTTTATGGAGGGTCAATTGAGTGATGTGGAGGTTCAGAGTCTGCTGGCACAGTCACACAGCAAACAGGCACAGAGAGGCTGCTCAAAGGCCCTCGGAGCACCAGGCTGCAGCCAAGGGAGGCACAAAGTGCCCTGTGTGTTCTCACACACTGCATCAAAGCTGCCTCAGCAGCAAGAAGTGAAGGGTCTTAATGACAACCCAGGAGCTGCAGCACAGGAGGTTCCAGCTCAACACAAGGGGCAACCTCTTGACTGTAAGAGTCCCAGAGCACTGGCACAGGCTGCCCATAGAGGCTGTGGAGTCTCCTCTGGAGACTTTCCAGGCCTGTCTGGATGTGTTCCTGTGTGATCTGTGTTAGATTGTGTGGTCCTGCTCTGGCAGGGGGGTTGGACTCGATGATCTCCTTGGGTCCCTTCCAACCCCTGATATCCTGTGAGCCTGTAGATGGGATGGGGGAAGGGCAAAGTCTTTATTCTATGAAACATAGCCCAAACCTCCTAAAACACGCTCCACAAAAGCCTCCCAGGAACACCACGGCAGGCAGAGCTCCCAGCCAGAGGCAGCTCTGGGAAGAGGAATTAATTGGACCTTTGAGACAGATAGAAGGAGGCAAAGCTAAGTCCTGTCAAGACACAGTGGCTCCGCTAAGCATGACTTGATTTACCCTCTCAGCCTCCTCTGCTGAGGGAAGGAACTCATGTGGCAAAAAAAAGGCACAGGGGCCACCTAGTCAGGAAAGCAGGCCACAGATGCTGGCCAGAGCTCTCAGCAGGCTGCTGCACAGATGCACAGAGCAGCAAGGGAAGGGGACAGGACCCCAGTGCTGCTCACTGCCATCAGGCTCCAGTTCCTTTTGGGGAGGGGGAATTGCACAGCTTCCATCCACCCACTTCTTTATTGCAACAACTGCCTGGGAATAAGATGGGAGAGTCAGAGAATGGTTGGACTTGATGAGGGTGGGGAGTGGTTGGGTTTTGTTTAGCCCTTTAACCACTCAGCACTACTTGGAGCTGGATTACTGCAACAGGTTGCCCAGGGAGGTTGTGCATGTCCCCTCCCTGGAGGTGTGCAAGGCCAGGTTGGATGACGCCTTCAGCAACCTGGGGCTAGCGAGAGGTGTCCCTGCCCATGGCAGGAGGGTTGGAATTGGATGATTTTTAAGCTTCCCTCCAACCCAATCCTTTCTGTGGCTCTATGAATCTGTGACCCTAAAGGTCTTTTCCAACAATCTCTCTGTGAAAGTCTGGTGCCTGTGCACTCTGCACCTCCTATTCCATAGATCCTGCTGGAACAGCTCACCCAGAGCAGGGACTGACAACATCTCAGGAAGGCAGTTTAGACAATAGCTTGAGACACACAGGACATGCACAGTCCAGGTCTTCTCCAGAAAGCCCTTTTTCAGCCTTGCTATGGATGAAGAATGCACAGAGTCAGCCCTGCCAGGAGCAGGACCTGTTGTGTGAGGCCTGGTTATGACAGCTGACAAAACATGCAGGAAGCTGAACAAAGGGAAAGCTGAATGGCAATGCCACTGACAGAGCATATGATTAGACTTCCTTGTCACCTCTGCTGGCTCCTCCTTCCTTGGGGACTCCTGCATCCTGCACATGCTACAGCTCTGAGAGCTGAACACAAGGGGAGGGAAACACTAATGAAGCTGTCAAGCTAATGCTATGCTCACCCAAACCTCAAGAGCATGAAAGTTGCTTCATTTCCTCGTGTGCAGGAAGAGACAAGGCTGCAGTTTGCTGTGCTCCCATCTCATGGTACTGAGCATCCATTATCCATAGAGTGGGTTGGGACCTTAAAGATCATCCAGTTCCAACCCCCCTGCTATGGGCAGGGACACCTCCCACTAGCCCAGGTTGCTCAAGGACCCATCCAATCTGGCCTTGAACACCTCCACGGAGGGTGCAAGTTCAGCCTCTTCAAGTGCCTCACCACTCTTGGTGCAAAGAATTTCTTTCTAGTACCTATCCTCACACCCTGCTCTCTGAAGTCAAGTGAGCTAACTGTGCAAATAGATCACCAGTTCAGCTGGGCAGGGGAAAGCTAAAACCAGGCTCTAAAAAGGCACAGAAATTAGGTAAATCCCATCAAATATCTCCATTTCATTGGCAGTGGTTAGGGTTTGTTTAGTTCCTTAACCAGTCAGCACTACTTGGAGCTTTAAGGGATAGGATGAGAAGAAATGGATTGAAGCTTGAGGGCAGGTTTAGACTGGAGACTAGGAAGAAATTCTTTCCAGTGAGGGTGGGGAGACACTGGAACAGGTTGCCCAGGGAGGTTGTGGATGCTTCCTCCCTGGAGGTGTTCAAGGCCAGGTTGGATGAGACCTTGAACAACCTGGGCTAGAGGGAGGTGTCCCTGCCCATGGCAGGGGAGTTGGAACTGGATGACCTTTAAGGCCCCTTCCAATCCAAACCATTCTATAAATCCTGAACTGTGTCTTTATCACCTCCTGGGAGAGTTTCAGAACCTCTGGTTGCATTTTCCTGCAGGGGTTAGGATCCCCCAAGCTCTTGATGCCTTTCACTTGGATGTGTCTGATCTCAGGGATCAAGGTCCCTTCCAAACCATTCAATCAATCTAAGAATCGGAAATACAGAATCAGTCAAGGTTGGAAGGGATGACAAGGATCATCCAGTTCCAACCCTCCTGCCATGACCAGAGACACCTCACACTAGATCAGGCTGTCCAGAGCCTTATCCAGCTTGGCTTTATACACCTCCAGGGATGAGGCCCTCAACCACCTTCCTGGGTAACCCATTCCAGGCTCTCATCACTCCCATGAGGAGGAAGTTCTTCACCATGAAAGTGAGGAATTAAAGTGCTTAAACGTCTAAGCAATTAAAAAAAGAGTCCCCAGCTGCTTTCTACTTCCACAGTGGATGGCAAGGAAAAAAACCCACACTTGAGAAGAGCCTGATCCCATGCTTTGAGCTTAGGATGCACTTTGCTGGGGAAGAGGAGTGCAAAGTGGATGCAGAGGAGAAGGTCAGGGGTTAAACGGCACCACTAGAAGAGGGTTTTTTTTTTGGCGAATGAAAAGTGGCTTTTGCAAACCTGGGGCTAATCCCAAAAGGGTTTGGAAAGCTTTCCACCTTCCCCCCCCCTCCACCCCAGACCAATGCAAAGCTACCCCTCAGCGCCTGTGTAGCAGCAGGGTGAGAAGGAGCAAATCCATGAATACATTAGCACCTAGACAATGAGCTCACATCCCCAATCTTTATTTCCCAAATGAGACTTAAAGGGAAAAAAAAAAACCAAAAAAACCACAAAAACCCAACCTCCAACACAACCCTGCCAAAGATGAAAGCCCTTTAATTTTTTTGCCACCCCCTTCCCCTCCCCTCCCTTCTTTTCTAGGCTTCCCTCATGCAGAGAAGCTGCTCAGAGTAAGCCTGCTCGGCGCGCACACGCACGCATCCCCTGCCTGATAGCAAGACACGGTCTAATTAAGGAGAAATCTACACAAACCCCCTTACAAAGTCTGAGTGGCAGGTTATTATTGTAGCAAAGTGCAACCTCTGCCGTTTTGTCAAGAAAGCCCATCAAATTAGGGAGAAATAAGATGTCCATCTGTTTCCTGAATGGCAGCAATGCGAGGCAGAGAGCAGGGGGAGAGGAGGGGAGGGAAATCAGATTCCCACAAGTTCCTTAAGTCCCTGGAGGACCTCTGCTATGAGGACAGACTGAAAGAGTTGCAGCCTCCTCTTCTCCAGACTGAACAGCCCCAAGGTGATCTTCTTGTGGCCTTGCAGTATCTGAAGGGGGCTACCAGAAAGCTGGTGAGAGACTTTTTAGGCTATCAGGGAGTGATAGGACTGGGGGGGGATGGAGCAAAGATGGAGGTGGGGAGAGTCAGACTGGATGTGAGGAAGAAGTTCTTCAGCATGAGGGTGGTGAGAGCCTGGAAGGGGTTGCCCAGGGAGGCAGTGGAAGCCTCATCCCTGCAGGTGTTTAAGGCCAGGCTGGATGAGGTTCTGGCCAGGCTGATCTAGTGTGAGGTGCCCCCACCCATGGCAGGGGGGTTGGAGCTGGATGATCCTTATGGTCCCTTCCAGCCCTAACTGATTCCATGATTCCCAGATTATCTTTTGAGATCTGGAGATTTCAGTTGAATAAACCTCACTGACAGCCTGGTGCATCTCTAAAGGAGGGGCAGCAAGGAATCCAGGCCCTGAGGTCATGGTGGCAATCCCTCAGGTGACCCAGGGGTGAAAGGTGCTGCATTGGGGACTGACAGCAGCTAAACAGTCCCTGTGCAGCCTCAACTCTGGAGGAGGAGGAGGAAGAGGAAAATGTGAGGGTTCATCTCAGCTTTGGGGCAAGGGAGGGGATTCTGCCCCTTTGCTCTGCTCTCCTCAGACCCTACCTGGAGTACTGTGTACAGTCCTGAGGCCCCCAACACAAGAAGGACATGGAACTGTTGGAGCCAGTTCAGAGGAGGCCATGAAGAGGCTCAGAGGGCTATGAAGCTATGGAAGTGCTGAGGGGATTGAGGCATCTCTGTGGGGAGAAAAGGCTGAGAGCTGGAGCTGGTGAGCCTGGAGAAGAGCAGCCTGGGAAGGGGTTTTACTGATGCTTATCAAACTGTAAAGGATGAGGACCAAGTGGATGGGACCAGACTCTTTTCAGTGGTGCCCAGTGACAGGACAAGGGACAAAGGCCACCAACTGGAGCTCAGGAAGCTCCACTTAAACATAAACAAGAACTTCTTTCCTCTGAAGGTGCTGGAGCCCTGGAGCAGGCTGCTCAGAGAGGTTGTGGAGCTCATCTCTGGCATGATTGTACAGTTCTGGAGCCTCCAACACAAAAAGGACAGGGAACTGTTAGAGCAGGTCCAGAGGAGGCCACCAAGATGCTGAGAGGGCTGCAGCAGCTCTGCTCTGAGGACAGGCTGAGAGAGTTGGGGCTGTGCAACCTGGAGAGGAGAAGGCTTGGAGGAGAGCTTGGAGGGAGCAACAGGAGGGCTGGGGAGGGACTACTGACAAGGTCTTGTAATGACAGGAGGAGGAGGAATGGGTTTGAAGTGGCAGAGGGGAGATTGAAACTGGGTGTTAGGAAGTTCTTTGCAGTGAGGGTGGTGAGACACTGGCACAGGTTGCCCAGGGAGGTTGTGGAGCACAACCACCCAATGTGATCACTGGGTGATTCTGAGCTCCACAACCTCCCTGGAGGTGTTCAAGACCAGGTTGGATGAGGCCTTGAGCGACCTGTTCTAGTGGGAGGTGTCCTTGCATATGGCAGAGGGGTTGGAACTGGCTGAGCTTTCAGGTCACTTCCAACCTAAACCATTCTATGAGGTGCTGAGGGATGTGGCCCTGACCCAAGTGCAGGACCTTACCATCCAAACACCTCCAGGGATGGTGACTCTTTGAGCACTGCTCCACTGCCCTATGAACCCTTTTGGTGCAGAAACTTTGCCTTAATATCTAATCTAAACCTCCCTTGGTGCAACTTTAGGCCAAGGAGAACCCCCAGTTCCCCCCTCCTCTACTCCCAAGCTGCTCAGCCAGCATGGATATAGATGCAAAAAAAGAACTTTTTGAGGCCTTTCCTCCCCCCCCCCACCTCCTTCTTTCTCTTTATTTCCTATTCCAAGGCTTTGATTGCAAATCCTTTTGTCTTTCAGCTCCAGAGAACTCCCCATCTTGAAGGCAAGAGTTTGGCAGATGAGGGTGGGGGGAGCATCACAGCAGAGATTGCAGGCTGAGCCCTGGAGAGGACAAGCGAGCAGGGGGGTGGAGGTGGGTGGGAGAAACTCCTGCCTGTATTAAATTGTTCTAACAATCAAGGCTTTGCCAGAACATTGCTGGGAGCATACATGCTCCCAAAAAAGAAAAAATAATCTGCATGCATTTCCACTTCAAACACTGCTCAGAATCCTCCTTATTACTAAAAGCAGTGTCCCAGCTCCCCAGAATGAGAGCTTCTTGCAAGCTCTGGTGAAATTTAGAGAAAGAAAGAGGAAAAAAACCTCAAAAAAAACATACAAGAAACCCAAAGCAGAGGTTAAGAAAAAGAAAAGGAAGCCCCAAGGCTTAGTCAGGTTGTTCCCTGCCTGGAAATGTGCCATGCCAGGTTACTGTGACCTGAGAAAGAAGCATTTGAAGCTCTCAAGTTGATGAAATGAGAGGCTTTGACCACGGTGAAGCGAAGTAGATTCCCACATTTCAGTGCAAATGGATTCCCAAATACCACCCCAATGTTCAACCTGACAGGATGAGGAAGAATGGGTTTAAACTGGCAGAGGGGAGACTGAAACTGGATGTTAGAATGAAGTTGTTTGCAGTGAGGGTGGTGAGACAGTGGCACAGGTTGAGGGTGGTGAGACAGTGGCACAGGTTGCCCAGGGAGATGGTGGAGCACAGAATCACCCAATGTGATCCTTGATCACATTGGGTGATTCTGTGCTCCACCACCTCCCTGGAGGTGTTCAAGACCAGGTTGGATGAGATCTTGAGTGACCTCTCTAGTGGGAGATGCCTCTGCCTACGGTGGGGGGTTGGAACTGGATGATCCTTGAGATCCCTTCCAACCTAAACCATTCTATGATTCCTTTCTAAGATTAAATTGTGTCATGGGCCAATTTCCATACAAATGCTGGAAAGAGGCAGTTGCAAAAGAGAAAAGCCAAAAAAAAAAAAAGAAGAAAGAGGAGGGTGGGGGGAGAGAAAGTCCTCCACAAGCCACAGCACTGAAAGTCTTGATTTCATTGTGCGCCGCTGACAAGAGCAAACCCAAAATCAAAGAGTTTCATGGTCATTTTTCTATCAGAAAGTGATGTTGAGTGAATAACTTATTTACATGCCAATGTGCAGCACTGAAATGGCCCAGGATGGGGGAGGGGAGGGGGGGGAAGCCAACCATCACAGACCCACAACCAACCAGGCCCTCTGTTATCAACAATGATAGCAGCAGATCCTGGGAGCCACCCCGGGAGGAGGACCTTAACGAGGCTGTGGCTGCAAGGGGAGAATGGCAATGAGTTTTTAATTGGTGACACATTATATTTATCAAACTGACAGCAGAGGGGGAGAGCAGCAACCTCCTCCTTGTGTGTTTTCCTTACACCACTTCCTTTGAACCTATTCACGTGTGAAAAGAATTTAAAGGTTGTGGAGGGAGGGGGAAAAAAAATTAAAAGAGAGGAGGAAAAAAAAAAAAGAGGAGAGTGAAGGGGAAGGGAAAGGAGGGAAGAATCCCTTGTAATAATCCAGCATCATCCTGAATGATAACACTGAATTATTCAGTAGGGTCCTTAAAAGGGTGGCTAAATCAAGGCTGAAACAAAGCCCAAGTGATGCCATTGTGCTGGATCCTACCTCTCAGGGCCTATTTAAAACCAGGCAAGAGAAGGGAAGTAGGGAAGGGGGGGGGAGAAAAAAAGCTCCTTTCAGAGTCATTTAGTGAACCAGAATGGATTCTGTTTCATGGCATGGCAGAGTTATTAAGAAGTGTTTAATATTTGTAACCAGAGCCTTTTGTTAGCTATGGGATGCCTGTGGAGCACATCAGAGCCCTCATAACCTAGGAAGAGAGTCATCTTACAGGCTTGGTCAAGATTAGGAGAGGTAGGATTTGACTTCTCTTTCCCTTCATCTCCTGTTTCTGAAGCTGGTTACTAGGAGGATGGAGACTCTCTTTTTATAAAGAAGCCACATGGAGAAGTAGTGATGGGGACAAGTTACTGCTGGAGAGATTCCCACTGGACTCCAGAAGAAAAGATTTCCCCATGAGAACAGTTGGGCAGTGGAATCATCACCCAGGGCAAGCAGTGGAATCCCCTACACTGGACAGCTCTGAGACACAGCTTGGCAGGGTGCTGGGCCAGAAGGCAGACACTGGGCGCATCTCCCGAGGCAAGCAGTGGGTGCTCTACACTGGACAGCTCTGAGACACAGCTTGGCAGGGTGCTGGGCCAGAAGGCAGACACTGGGCGCATCTCCCGAGGCAAGCAGTGGGTGCTCTACACTGGACAGCTCTGAGACACAGCTTGGCAGGGTGCTGGGCCAGAAGGCAGACACTGGGCGCATCTCCCGAGGCAAGCAGTGGGTGCTCTACACTGGACAGCTCTGAGACACAGCTTGGCAGGGTGCTGGGCCAGCAGTCAGACACTGGACTCCTCTCCCAAGGCAAGCAGTGGATTCTCTACACTGGACAGCTCTAAGACCTTAGCAGGGTGCTGGGCCAGCTCACTGCAACTCCACTGTCACCTTAGAAAGGTTGGAGCAGATGATCCTTGGGGTCCCTTCCAGCCTGGCATCCTGGGATTCCATAACACTGAAATGACTTGGCCAGGTCTGCCTCAGAAGGTGGCAGGCCCTGTCAGCCTAAGTGCTGGTATTCAGCGTTGCTCTTGGACACAGTTTCCCTGGTTTCATTCCAGGCTGCTGTGGGTGAGCAACTCAGTAATGTCTAAGAGGACAGATGCTGACTGCAGCCCCAATGCTGGGTTTCCAAAACCTCCTTCCCGATGAGGGACACCACTTTGAAGTTGTCCTGACCCAGCTGGTCTCGGGAGTGGCCTGGTGTTTTCCTCAGAGCTGCTGAGTGGCAGAGGGAAAGCAGAGAGGCAGGGACTGGCATCTCTCTTGCCATAGTCCCTTAGCACATCTCAGGACCAGGCAAAGACAGGTGGAGTTTGAACTGCTGCTGTCTTAGATGATCCAGAAGGAAGCTACAAGCTCCAGAGAGCTCCAGAAGCCATCCCTTACAGCATCACTGCTTGATGGTCCTGCTCTCTGAAGATGCAGATGCTCGCTCCAGGTCGGGTTGGAAGGGGATCTGAGCAACATGATCCAGTAGAAAGTGTCCCTGCCCATGGCAAGGGCTTGGATTAGACAATCTCTAAGGCCTCTCCCAGTCCAAACCGTTCTGACTCTCTGAGGCACCAGGACAGACAGCACAGTGCTCACCAGCTGGTGGGCTGCAGAGCCTCAGGCTCAGGTTCTTTTGGCTGTGTAGCCTTCCCTCACCCCAAGACCTGTTCCACCACACTCTGCCAACACTCCCAGCTCCACTGGCAACTGTATTTCAGTCTGGGCCTCTTAAGTAAACAGGTTTAAAAGAACACTGTACCTGCCTGGAGTGCTAACAAGCAGAAGAGTTTCTCTCTTGCCTTTGTAGCCTTCCACACTGGACAGCAGCACGAGTAGCTTCCCCTCCTCACCCCCAAACCCATCCCTTCTCCTTTTAAGCCTTCTCTTTAATCATTTGTTGACCCAGAGGTTTTAGTGTCCACATTTGCTTTAAGGCCTGATCAGGTAAAGAGAGAAAGAAAGGGGCCAAGAGGGATCTAATGAAATATTTAAGATTTTTTTGGAGGGGGAGGTGTGTGGAAAAAAAGTCTTGGAAGTGCTGACAAAGGTTTTGTTTGTTCCTGTCTTTTGTGGAGAACTATTGGAGATGAGCCTGGAAACAGGTTGAGGGAAGAGAAGGGAAGGGGGGGGGGAAAAGGCAAAGCAAAGCACTAGGGTCACTCCATATTGACAGGAACTGTGTTGGCATTGGTCACAGCTGTGCTGCCTTGACTCCCAGCTGAGCCACCAGCCCCCTCCCCGAGCCTTTGTCCCACACTGCGAGCGGGACACGGCGCCAGTTCTAGACAAAGTTGATTGCGCGGCCGCTTTGTTCCTCTCCCCCCTCACCACCTCACACAAGGACATCTCCTCCACCCCTACCCCACAGCCCACCCCCTCCCCTCTTTTTTCAGATTAAATAATAGTAAAAAAAATTAAACCAAAAAGAGAGAGAGAGAGAGAGGGGAGAGGGAGTGACAATGTGATGAATTCCTGCACTGCTGGGCTGCATAATAAACTGGGACTCTGCTGCCCTGTGCTGCAAGATTAAACTAAATAAATAAAGAATTGTATCCCACTGTTTTCCTCCTTGGAACCTGATTTCCCACACACACACACAACTCTCTCCTCCTCCCCCCCCCCTTCCACTAACTGCTCCCTGATTTATGGAGCCTCTCTTGTGTAGAGCGTTTGTGGCTGCGGGCATTTGGCATTCGCTGACATTTTGCTTAAGCAACTGTGAAAGGGCAAATTTTCCTTGAAACCGAGCTGCAGAGGGAAGGCAGGCAGGCAGCTCTTCCCTCTTCCCTTCTCCCACCATGCTCCCCCTGGATGCGGCAAACAACACCAGGCAGGCACCTTGAGCATCTCTTCCCCCTCCCCCGCCGCGAGCAGACACCCAGCGCTCCATGCAGCATCAGCACCGCAGGTCCCCATCCCGCACGCCGCAGTCCTTGGCTGCCCTTCCCATCAAGGATGTCTGCGCCTTACAGTCCTTGCTGCAGCTCAGCTGCCTGTCAGCCCTCAGGGGCACTTCTCTGCACACCAAGAGCTGAGCCACCAGGATGCAAACAGCTCCTCCGAGGCTGCAGGGACCAGCAGTTGTAGAGCACAGCCCAATTTGGGGTCTTTCTGCTCCCTCCGTGTGTAAAGAGACCTATTTTAGGGTAGGATGGTGTAGCTGGGAGGGGGCACTCACCAAAACCTAGGCTGGTTTTGGGGAGAGGTTCTCAGATGATATGGAATGTTGTGGCTTTTGGCCTGTGTTTTCCCAGCCTTCTTCCCCAGCAAGGTCCCCTGCTGCCTTGACCCCTTTCCACCTTGGAAAAGCAGCTAGACAGAAGTGGTACTGACGAGGACAGCCTGAGGGCAAAACAACCTTCCAGGCATCACTGTCAATAAGCCAAGTGGCAGCTCCTGACCAAAGGCAACCAGGAGGCTACCATCAACCAGGTTGGAAGAGACCTCCAAGCTCATATTGTGTGATTCTGTGCTCCACAACCTCCCTGGAGGTGTTCAAGGCCAGGTTGGATGAGGTCCTGAGTGACCTGTTCTAGTGGGAGGTGTCCCTGCCTATGGCAGGAGGTTGGAACTGGCTGAGCTTTGAGCTCCCTTCCAACCTAAACCATTCTATGATTCTATAATCATTAAGTCCAACCTATCACCCAACATCATCTAATCAACTAAATCATGGCACCAAGCTCCACATCCAGTCTCTTTTATCCCAGGGGAAAGAGGGAATGGAGAGTGGGGTGGCTGAAATGGCAGAGATGGTAATCAGCAGCTTGCTCTGCTCCTTGCTCTGCTCCCTGGAGGTGTTCAGGGCCAGGCTGGATGAGGCCTTGAGCAACTTGTTCTACTGGGAGGGGTCCCTGCCTATGGCAGGGGGGTTGGAATTGGATGATCCTTGAGGTCCCTTCCTACCTAAACCATTCCGTGATATCCTCCATGGAAAAAACTTCAGTACAGAAAGAGTGGTCAGGGATTGGAACAGGCTGCCCAGGGAGGTGTTACAAGAAACCATGAACATGGAACTTTGGGGCATGGTTTAGTGGCCATGGGTGCTGTTAGGTTGACTTGGCGACCTCAGAGGCCTTTCCCAACCTTGAAGATTCTCTGACTGTGTCAAAGACCTTGCAGCAGGTAGAGCACCAAGCAGACAGGCTATAGAAATCTGAGATTTCCTAGGACACATTCAAGCCTATTTGCTACCACACCTCCAATGCATTTAAATCAATCATGAATGCTCATTCAGGGAAAATCCTGAGCCTTCACAGCAGACAAATCCACAGTTCATGCTCAGTTCTGTTTTCTGCAACCCTGGCTCTGCAAGAATCTGACTTTGTGTTTAAAAGCTGATCAAAATCCTATCCTTGTGGCTGCAGAGGAAAGCTTGAGAAGGGAATCTGAGGGAACACCAGAGACTAAAACACAGCAAGGCCAACCAAAGTCCACATTTCTTTCTTCTGAGCCTCACAACTTGGAATTCCATTTCCCCAGTCATTGTGTACATGTGGGGCTGGCTCCTGAGCTTCTGGATGTCTGGGGACACCAATGTCATCCTGCTTTAACCCCTAGAAGAGTAGAAGAATTCCTGTGGCATCACCACACCATAGAGGAGGTTTGCCTTGGCTGAACCTGCTCCTGTGCTGCTTCCAAATGAATCTAAGTGTGGGATTTCCCCACAGTTGTGTTTGGGACAGATGCTTCCCAATATACAATATCCAAAGGTCCTTTCTGCTATCTCATTCAGTTTGAAGCACAGAATTCAACCAGAAGCAATAAAATGCAACAGTTACTGAAGAGAAGTGCACAGGGAGAAGAAAAGTCAAAAGAAACCAGAGGAAGGAACCTCCAAACCATTGTTGGCAAGAACAAATCAGAGCTAACCTAGAAGGAAGGAACCTCTAAACCCATTCTGGCAAGAACAAATCAGAGCTAAACTAGAAGGAAGGAACCTCCATACCACTGTTGGCAAAAACAAATCAGAGCTAACCTAGAAGAAAGGAACCTCTAAACCATTGTTGGCAAGAACAAATCAGAGCTAAACTAGAAGGAAGGAACCTCCAAACCATCGTTGGCAAGAACAAAGCAGAGCTAACCTAGAAGGAAGGAACCTCCAAACCCATTCTGGCAAGAACAAACAAGAGCTAACCTAGAGAAGAAGGAACCTCCAAACCAGTGCTAGCAGGAACAAACCAGAGCTAACCTAGAGAGGAAGGAACCTCCAAACCAGTGCTGGCAGGAACAAAGCAGAGCTAACCTAGAGAGAAGGAACCCCCAAACCACTGCTGGCAAGAATAAAGCAGAGCTACCCCAGAAACATGTGTCATCATAAAAATGGCCCACATCAGTCTGCAGTACTTCTCTACAACCTCCATAAATAGTGCCTGTCAGCTTCACTGAATCTTTTTTCCTTCTCTGGGAGCTATTTGTAACTGGAAGATCTCAAAGTTCTTTCTAAATGTGGATATATCATAATTCATCCCCATTTGGCAATGAGCTAAAACTGTGTCAGCTACAGCAGGATTGCTGATTTATTAGAGATGTGGAGAAAACACTCTGAGCTGGGAACAGACAGGTCTGTGTCAGGTACTGCCTCAAAAAGCAGGCAACAGTCAGGGCAGGAAAAGGCTATTTTTAAAAGAGGACATCAGCCAGTGATGAGAAGCCAAAAAAAAAAAACCACCCTTGGAAATATTCAGCAATCACAAGAGAGGGGAAGAAGCCTGAAGGAAACTAAACACTGCTCCCAAACAGCAGCTCTCACCTGCTAACAGCTGCAGATTGGTCTGGAAAAATGCAAGTGTGTCCCTGTGTGCCATTCCAGCAGGAAAGGCAAACCATTGTTAAACCAGCAGCTAATGACTCCCAGCAGAAGGCAGGAAGCCTGATCTGGGTTATTATCTGCTGAAGCTGCTGGTGATGACAGACTGTCCCAAGGACTCAGCCCCCCTGCACAAAGGAAATGAATGTGCCCTGAGAATGTTTCTTAAGATCTTGGCTCCAGGAAAGAAAAACTGACACTTTCTGGCCCTTCTTCTGGAGTGAAGCCTATGGTACTACTCCTTTCTGATCACATTATCCCTGAGGCTGGCTCAAACATCCATCACTCCAGTTAACACAAGAGCATGGCATGGGTCAAAGTAGGACAGGCTGTGTGTGTGTTGGACAGGCTCCTTCCACAGCTTCTTCCCTACCAACAGGCTCACAAGCAAAGCATGTGAATGTTTTTCAAGCTATCTTGAAGAGCTTAAGATGGCTTCAGAAGGGTCACCACCTTCTCTTCCTCACAGCAGTAGAGTCCAGCAAGGCCATAAAAAGCAAATGGTTTGGAGGGGCTAGAAGCAAGGATGCTGTCTGGGGTCTCCACTAGTGGAAGGTGGTCTGGACTCCATGTCCTGTACACTTCACATCCACTTTGTATGGGAAGGCTCCAGACACTGCTCCATCCTCCCCATACCCCTCTAGCAGCCAGGATGCAGAAGAATCTCTGCTGTCTGTCTG
>WAAF01017933.1:537864-561795 GCA_013400475.1 Tricholaema leucomelas | reverse complement strand
CCCCCCCCCCCCCCCCCAAAAAAAAAAGAGCTGTATTCTGACTAAAAAAAGAATGGAATTTCATAGGAATTGCAGCAGCTAAATATTCCTTTTGTAGGAGGACAATTCAGAGTGTCTCCTGGAGCTGGCACCCTTTGCCCCCACCTCCCCACGGCCATGGCAGCAGGGAGCAGGCTGTGTGATTCCCTTTGCCTCCAGTGAACTCTGACTAAGCTTTATTGAAGGGTCAGTGACTAATGGCAGGTCTGTGTGCCAAAATGAAAAGGCCAAACGCAAGACCCAAGAGCAGCCTGGAGACCTGAATCCTCCAGGGACTTTATCTGGGAGAGCTGGGAGGATTTTCTACACTTGTCTGATTCTAAATGCCTCCAAAAGCTTGCTCAGGGAGAGAGCTGACACTTACAATGCACGTGGAGCAGGGTAATGAAGGAGCCTTAGATCCTCTATAATAGAGAGGGTCAAAAGGCCTAGGCCAATTATACAGGCTTTCCCAAAATCTCCTCTTCCTTGATCCCCCCCATCCTCTCCCTCTGTAATTTATTTGGACCTTAATTTCACATAATTGTGCCAGGGTTGGGAACTGCCAGCTTGGAGCAGTGTGTCCATTGATGGAGCTCTGGCTCCGCTGGGCTCGAAAGCCCTCGGTGCGTACGCACAAACGAAAGCAGTGCTCGGCCTCAGCATAAAGAAAGGCTGGCCCCAAAGTGGGGACACAGCCACAGCCCCCATCCTGATCAGCTCTCCACCCTGGCTGCCTCAGGGATTTGGGAGGAGAACCTCAGCAGTAGTTATTATCAAGTCAGGTTGTGGATGCTCCCTTCCTGGAGGTGTTCAAGGCCAGGCTGGATGAGACCTTGGAGTGGCCTTCCAGGATCTGAAGGGGGCTACAGGAAGGCTGGGGAGGGACTATTGACAAGGTCTGGGAATGACAGGATGAGGAGGAATGGGTTTGAACTGGCAGAGGGGGGATTGAAACTGGATGTTAAGAAAGGGTTCTTTGCAGTGAGGGTGGGGAGACACTGGCACAGGTTGCCCAGGGAGGTTGTGGAGCACAGAAGCACCCAATGTGATCGAAGACACAGCACTCAAGGAGTGGCCTGAGCAGTACTGAGCACAGGGGCAGAAAACTCCCTTGTGAGGCTTGCCACACTCCTCTTGATCCAAGCCAGGATGCCATTGGCTCTCCTGCCCACCTGGGCACACTGCTGGCTTGAGACCTGCAGAAATGCTACACAGATCTTGCAAAAGCCTGACGTGCACAGACTGTACCAAAGCCACCATGGTCAAATGAAGTGTGCCTCTGTAACCTTGGCACCATCCCCACCCCAATCCTCCTCTCTTCCCCTCTCTCCAATAGGCACTTCAGTGTCTACAAGCTGTTTTCTTTCCTCACAGTAATGCCATAAGACAGACAAGGAGCTGAAGGCACCCAGACATCACCTGACTGCCCAAACCCAAGCAGCAGAGCATGGCAGGGATGGGGGGAGAGGGGGGGACTTGGCACAGTGATAACCTGTCCCTGGGGCACCCAGCTGTGACCCTGAGGGACAAGAGCACAGTAAAAAGAACTTGTTTTGGAGGGTGACACTGAAACATGCCTGGAAGTCACACTCCACAACACAAACATCAGCATTTAACTCCAATCCTCCCAGACAAACTGGTGGAAGGGCTATAGGCACATGGCTGTGCCTTGCCCCAGGCAACCTCCTCACACCATGCTGTCCTCCTGGCCTGCTCCAGGCCCAACAAGAACCACTCCCTGCTTCAGTTTCTCCACTTAAAAGGCAGCAGCACTCAGTAGTGATCTTCTGTGGTACCACTTGGCCACCAACCACACTCCAGTGACCTACTCCAAACCACTTTGGAGCAGCACCACAGAGAGCCATGACAGACTTAACCAAAGGCCTTCCAAATGCAAACAAAATCCTCTCTTACCAGCTCTCGGGTTTAAGCTCTCCTCCTGTGCATCAGGGGTGGACTTCTTGAGCCAGATGCCACGTGGATTTTACTGGAACCATAGCAGATGGTGGTGGTCCCAGCAGAGCTTTCTGACCATGCTTCCTAAGGGCCTGGTTCCCATGGCTGCTCACCACAGCCCACCAGCTGAGCTTCCACCCTGGGAGACAAAGCAGGAAAGAGCTCCAGTTGAAGCTGGTTGACTTAAATAGCAATGGAAAGGCCAGAGAGGCCAAATTAACTTCTGCTGTGAGTTCTCTGGGGCTGATTGAGGAGTGGTGGAGCTGGCCTGGGGCTGCTGGTATGGTGTGAGAAGGAGGAGAATATGCAATTGAGCAATGTGCCACAACACGTGGAGATGCAGCTGGAGGGGATGGAGTCCCTCACACCAAAGGACAGCACAAGCTCTAGACCCAGCAGCATCTCCAGGGCAAATTCCACCCATGGGGGGGGGGTGGGGGGGTGTAGATTATGTGGGCTCCTGAGCAGAAACTGCTGTTTCCTTCTGCTCTGAGCAAAGCCACCCTGTCACTTCACAAAAGCAGGGTCAGAAATGCATCTTACTGCTTTGCTTCTAAACAAGCTGATTTGTGCATTGGTAGGAGAGGAGATTTGGGAGGGTTTTTCTTATTTTTTTAATTGTCTTTTGAAATCTAATTTCCTTCTAGAGATTTTTCTCTTTTTTTTTTTTTTTTTTTTTTGTTTAAACTACAAAAAGAATTTTACAAGGAAGCTGGCAGGCAAGGCTTAGCAGTAGGAATAAACAAGAGCACTCCAGTAAGCTCTTTCACAACTTCTTTCCTCTTCCTGGTTCTCAGAAGATTTAAGTTTTGAAGGGAAAGCAAGCTGCAGAGCATTGAGCAGCATGAGTGCTGTGTCCAGTTCTGGGCTCCTCAATTCAAGAGAGATGTTGAGGTGCTGGAAGGTGTCCAGAGAAGGGCAGCAAGGCTGGAGAGGGGCCTGGAGCACAGCCCTGTGAGGAGAGGCTGAGGGAGCTGGGGGTGTGCAGCCTGCAGCAGAGGAGGCTCAGGGCAGAGCTCATTGCTGGCTGCAGCTCCCTGAAGGGAGCCTGTAGCCAGGGGGGGTTGGCCTCTGCTGCCAGGCAACAGCAACAGAAGAAGGGGACACAGCCTCAAGCTGTGCCAGGAGAGGTCTAGGCTGGATGTTAGGATGAAGTTGTTGGCACTTCCAGCACCTCAACATCTCTCTTCAATTCAGGATCCCAGAACTGGATGCAGCACTCCAGGGGTGGCCTGAGCAGTGCTGAGCACAGGGGCAGAAGAACCTCCCTTGTCTTGCTGGCCACACTGCTCCTGAGCCAGCCCAGGATACCACTGGCTCTGCTGCCCACCTGGGCACACCGCTGCTGCATCTTCAGCTCCTCTCCCAGCACCCCCAGGTTTTTGGGGGGGTTCAAGTTGGACATTAGGAAAAAACTGTTCCTCCAAAAGGGTTAAGAAGCCCTGGAGCAGGCTGCCCTGGGCAGTGGTGGAGTCCCCATCCCCAGAGTGATTCCAAAGGTTGGACTTGGTGATACTTAAGATCTTTTCCAACCTGAATGTTTCTGTAGGTGTGGTGCTGAGGGACACGAATTAGTGGTGATCCTGCAGGGCTGGGTTAAGGATTGGACTCAATGGTATTAAAATTCTCTTCCAACCATAATGATTCCACGATTCCCTCTGTGCAGGGGCATATGCTGTTCATCCACGCTAGACTTGCCACAGTGCTCTTTACAACCCAGGAATGGGAAAGCTCAGCAGCTCACCAGAGCACAGGCAGGCACTCAGTCATTGCACTGGACGCTGAAATGCAGAGCTAAGTGGCCTCGAGGAGATGACATCCACCCACTTAGAGGAGCACTGGCTCTGGGCCAGTGTCTGCAGTCACACAACTAAGGGTCTAGTTCCGACGTACTCACAAAGAGGGGAAAAAAAGCACAAATCCACTGAACGTTTTATGACCTCTACTAAATGGTAACTCCAGTAGAGGCTAGGAACACAGGAAACACCAGGGCCCTTGCAGGCAGGGTGAAGCCAGCCCTTCTCCAGATAATGCACCCTGAAATAAACAAGGCAGAGGAGAAACTGAGGCCAGGAACAAATTTGCTTGCCCACAGTCACTTGATAGGTCAACATCAGAGTGCAGAACCCAAGCTTTGGGGCCAAAGCACTTCTTAGGAACAGAAAGTGCAACTGGACAGTTGCACCACAGATCAGTGCTGGGGTCAGCTCTTCACTCTGAGGGACAACAGGCAGAGCAGGGTCAACCTCCCAGCAGATTTCAGCTCCAGCTAAAGCTGCATTTAATGAGCATGGGACCCCAGCAAAGGGATCTCCACCACAGGGTTGATCTCGTTTCCCAAGTAACTAGCAACAGGAAGAGAGAAAATGAGCTTAGGTTAATATAGAATATAGAATCAAGCAGGTTGGCAGACATCTCCAAGCTCATCCAGTCCAACCTATCCACTCAACCAACCATGGCACTAAATGCCCCATCCAGGCTTTGCTGGACACCTCCCTGGTGTTGGATTCTATGATCTCTTTGTGTACCTTCCAACCTCTGACATCCTGGGATCCTGGGATCTACATGCCTCCAGGGGCAGAAACTCCACCACCTCCCTGGGCAGCCCATTCCAATGCCAATCACTCTCTCTGGCAACAACTTCCTCCTAACATCCAGCCTGAACCTCCCCTGGCACAGCTTGAGACTGTGTCCCCTTGTTCTGTTGCTGGGTGCCTGGCAGCAGAGTTGTGCCAGGAGAAGTTTATATTGAATATTAGGGAAAATTTCTTTCCTGAAAGAGTGGTGAGGCACTGGAACAGGCTGCCCAGGGGAGGTGGTGGAGTCCCCATCCCTGGAGGATGTCAAGGGTTGGAAGGGGCCCAAACAGCTCACTGAGTCCACCTCCCCTGCCAGGACCATCCAATCTAGCTCAGGGCACACAGGAACACATCCAGACAGGCCTGGAAAGGCTCCAGAGAAGGAGACTTCACAGCCTCTCTGGGGAGCCTGTTCCAGGGCTCTGGGACCCTTCCACTAAAGAAGTTTCCCCTTGTGTTGAGCTGGAGCCTCCTGTGCTGCAGCTTCCATCCATTGCTGCCTGTCTTATCCCAAGGAGCAAGACGTGGTGCTCTGGGAGATAGTTTAGCAGCCATGGTAATTGGGTTAGGCTTGGATTCGATGATCTTCCTCTGTGCCCTGAGCTAGATAGTCTGGTCCTGCTCTGGCAGGGGGGTTGGACTCGCTGATCTCTTTGGGTCCCTTCCAACCCCTCACATCCTGTGATCCTGTAATCTCGAAGGTCTTTCCTAACCTTAAGGATTCCATCCTCCTGGCACAGCATCCTGGAGCACATCCATCTGCCTTGCCCTTGGCCGGGCAGGGGGCGCAGCGGCCAAGCCATCGAGCGGCGGTGCCTAGGGGGCCGCCGCCGCCGCCGCTCGCCCCTTGTGTGGGAGCTGCCGTTTCAGGCCCGGGGCTGGCACGCAAGGCAGCAGAGTTAGTTGTTATTAATGATCCTTCTGGCTCTCGCCGGTCCCACAGAGACATTCCGGCTTTAATAAGCCACAGCTGGAGGGAGGTTTCCGGGCCGGCAGCGGCGGGGGGAGCGGCAGCGGCGGGCGGACAGGCGGGTGGGCGGCGTGGGGCCTGCCGCCGGCCTGGGGCCTGCCGCCGGCCTGCTCACGCCTGCCATTTCCCGGAGCCGGGGAGGAAGGAGCCTCGCAGCGCACCCACACCACCCCCCCCGCCCTGTCAGAGCGGGAACCCAGCCAGGCCCTCCCGTCTCCTCCTCCTCCTCCTTCCTCATCCCCCGGGCAGGCGGGGAGGGAAGGTTCCCCAGGGGCTCTGCGGGCTAAGAAAAGCCTGCTTAAAAGGCAGGCGCTGGTGGGGAACCACGTGGAAGGGGAATGAGAGGAGCGCAGGAGCGCAGAAGCAGAGAATCGTAGGAGCATAGAGCACAGAATCAGAATCGGAGGGCACAGAATCAGAGGAGCACAGAATCAGAATCGGAGGATCACAGAATCAGAGACTTAGGAGCACAGAATCAGAGGAGCACAGAATCAGAATCGGAGGATCACAGAATCAGAGACTTAGGAGCACAGAATCAGAGGACCACAGCATCAGAGACTCTTAGGAGCACAGACTCAGAATCAGAGGACCACAGAATCAGAGACTTAGGGGCAAAGAATCAGAGGAGCACAGAATCAGAGAACCAAGAGTAGCACAGAATTAGTGTCAGAGGAGCACAAAATCAGACACTCTTAGGAGCACAGAATCAGAGACTTAGGGGCAGAGGATCAGAGGAGCACAGAATCAGAGACCCTTAGGAGCAGAGAATCAGAGTAGCACAGAATCAGCGAACCAAGAGTAGCACAGAATTAGTGTCAGAGGAGCACAGAATCAGAATCAGAGGACCAAGAGTAGCACAGAATTAGTATCAGAGGAGCACACAATCAGAATTAGAGGAGCACAGAATCAGAGACTCTTAGGAGCAGAGAATCAGAGTAGCACAGAATCAGAGAAACCAAGAGTAGCACAGAATTAGTATCAGAGGAGCAGAGAATCAGAGACTCTTAGGAGCAGAGAATCAGAGTAGCACAGAATCAGAGAAACCAAGAGTAGCACAGAATTAGTATCAGAGTAGCACAGAATTAGTATCAGAGGAGCACAGAATCAGAGACTTTTAGGAGCACAGAACACATAAACAGAGAATTATAGAATCATAGGAGCTTAGAGCACAGAATCAGAGAATTATGGAGTCAGACTGGGTTGCGTTGGAAAGAACCTCTAAAGCTCATCTAGTCCGACTCCCCTACACTGAGCAGGGACATCCCCAACTAGAGGAGGTTGCTCAGAGCCCCATCTTGATCTGGAATGGTTCCAAGGATGAGGCATCTCCCACCTCTCTGGGCAACCTGGACCAGTGTCTCATCTCCTTCAAGTATGAAAATGTTCTCCCTTCTCTCCAGCCTAAATCTCCCTCTTTTACTTTAAAACCATAGCCTCTTGTCCTCTCACAACAGGCCCTGCTCAAAAGGCTGATACCAGCTTTCTTATGGACCCCATTAAGCACTGAAAAGCCACCAGAAGGTCTCCCTGGAGTCTTCTCCAGGCTGAGCATCCCCAACTCTCTCTGACCTGACCTCACAGCACAGAATCAGAGGCTTCCAGCCCTCACATCATGGCTGTGGTTTCCTCTGGCCCTGCTCCAACAGGTTCCATGTCTGTTCTGCACTGAGAACTCCAGAGCTCTGCAGCTGGGGTCTCAGCAGAACAGAACAGAGGAGCAAAATCTCCTCTCCTCCACCTGCTGCCCACACTGCTGGGGATGCAGCCCAGGACACCTCATAAATCTTAGGAGGAGGGACTGAAGGAGCTGGGGCTGTTTAGTTTGAGAATGAGGAGGCTGAAAGGAGACCTCATTGCTCCTTACAGCTACCCGAAAGGACATTGTGGAGAGGTTGGTGCTGGTCTCTTCTCACAGGTAGTTAGTGCTAGAACAAGAGGGAACAGCCTCAAGCTGCCACTGGATAGGTTTAGCTGCCACTGGATAGGTTTAAACTGGAGATTAGGAATTTTTTTTTCATGGAAAGAGTGGTCAGGCACTGGAATGGGCTGCCCAGGGAGGTGGTGGAGTCACCAACCCTGGAAGTGTTCGAAGGCCATTCAGGGATATGGTTTAGAGGTGAACCTTGTAGAGTAGGGTTGGAACACAAACCCTGTGAGTGAGCACCTGAGGGAGCTGGGGGTGTCCAGCCTGGCGAAGAGGAGGCTCAGGGGAGACCTTATTGCTCTCCACAACTACCTTCAGGAATCCCTGAGAGAGGTTGGTCTCTCCTGCCAGGCAACCAGGGACAGAATGAGAGGACACAGCCTCAAGCTGTGCCAGGGCAGGCTCAGACTGGATGTTAGGAAGAAGTTCTTCACAGCAAGAGTGATTGGCATTGGAATGGGCTGTCCAGGGAGGTGGTGGAGTCATCATTCCTGGAAGTGTTCAACAAAAGACTGGATGGGGCACTTGGTGCCATGGTTTAGTTGATTAGGAGGTGTTGAGTAATAAGTGGGACTTGGTGATCTCAAAGGTCTTTTCCGACATGGTTAATTCCATGACACTGTGGACTTGGTGATCTTGAAGGTCTGTTCCAACCTGGTTAATGCAGTGATTGTGTAGACTTGGTGATCCCAAGGGCCTTTTCCACCCTGGTTAATCCTATAATTCTGTGGACTTGGTGATCTCGAAGGTCTGTTCCAACTTGGTTAATTCTGTGACTGTGTGGACTTGGTAATCCCAACCTGAACGTTTCTGCCATTGCCAGGAGGAGGAACGGGACTAATGTTCGTCACACCTTGACAGCAGAGCAGCAAAGCCCACAGCTTGCTGCCTCTACGCCAGCCCAAGCAGCAGGACAGGAGCAGTGACCTTGAGGAGGAACCGCTGACCCATTCCCACCCACACCGCAGCTCAGCAGCGCTCCTTCTCCCCGCACGCGTGCGGGCGGTGCGGGGGCCACCAGGGCGAACGACCTCGACGCTGGCCCTGGCCCTGGCTTTGGCCCAAAGCCGCTCGGCGCCTTGGCACGGAGAGCGTGAGAAACCGGGGGGCGACACCCAAGTGTCATCACAGCTGCAAAAACTGCTGAGCAGAAAAAGCCTCATTACAAAAATATGCGCCCGGAGGCTTTTCCGTGATGAAAACAGAGCCGCGTTTTACCCTGGCCTGCCAGCAGCAGCAGCAGCAGCAGCAGCAGCAGGGCTTAGGCAGCCACGGGGAGGGCGGGGGGGGATTTAACTGGGCTTGGGGAGAGGGGAGGGGACCCACACAAAAGGAGACTGAGGTCTCCATAAAGCAGGGTTGTCATCGCCGAGTGTGGCATATCTGGGAGATGAAGGAGGAACATAACACACCCTATTAAAATTAACAAAGCCCCCTTTTTCCCTCGGCTTTTGTTTTGCCTCTCTTCTTCCCCCTCCTCTCCCTCCCTCCTCTACCCCATCCTCTGCTCTGGCTTCTTGGCTGCTGCTATTTACAAAGTGACTTCAGCAACTGATAAAGCACTTTAAGCGCAGCCAAATACCATCCTGGCCTCACATGGCAACGCTCAAAGGAATGCACCAGCACCACCACGCAGGCATGACATTAAAACGGAATCTGCTGCCTTGACATGTGTGGAAAAAAAAAGGGGAAAACAAAAAAAGAGGAGGCATGTGCCACCGTGTCCCCAAGGCCTGCTTCTCTCTGCCCTTGACACGTGTCTTACGGGCGGGCAGTGCCACCGAGTCCATGGAGCTGCACTAATTTAACCTCGGTGTCAGCAGAGGACGGAGCCAAAGAGTCAGGACTTGTGCAGCGCGAGCGGCAGTTGCGTCCAATGTGAAAGCAGGTGGAAGGGGCTGCCCCTGGGAGATATGAGGGACACCAGACCTGTCAGACCGTGGATCCCAGCTGGGTTTGGCTGGTTGTGCCGGTAGCTGTGGTGATGACAGTGAGGAGGGCACCGCTAATTGCACATCAGCACACGCAGGAGATTGCTGCGTGGGTGAGAAGTCTGATGTGACCTCAGCTTCGCACCCAGCAGGCTGTGATGTGGATCTGAGGGGAAGTGCTCTTTGTACCCACCTTGCCACAGCTCCAGGCATGTGATCACCCACACCTTCCCCCGGGAGGTCCTTTGTGTCTTATCACCCTCCTGGGAGCGTGGGGAGTGGTGACACCACATCACTGCTGTCCCAGGGGCAGAGATCCAGCAACGCAGCTTCTTCCTGAGCAATTCTCAGCCTGAAGAGTCCACAGACTTCATTTACAGCCTCGTTGCTTTGCAGCAGACTCTCTCAGAACTAGATGCACCTGCTTGAAGTGTCTCCATCCCCAAGCTGCCTCTGCTGGAGAGGACACTTTCAGTATCTCAAGGGGGGATACAAGAAAGCTGGGGAGGGACTCTTTAGGCTGTCAGGGAGTGACAGGACTAGGGGGAATGGAACAAATGTAGAAGTGGGTAGATTCAGACTGGATGTTAGGAAGAAGTTCTTCACCATGAGGATGGTGAGACCCTGGAATGGACTGCCCAGGGAGGTGGTGGAAGCCTTATCCTTGGAGGTGTTTAAGGCAAGGCTGGATGAGGCTCTGGCCTGCCTGATCTAGTGTGAGGTGTCCCTGCCCATGGCAGGAGGGTTGGCACTGGCTGATCCTTGTGGTCCCTTCCAATCCTGACTAATTCTTTGATTCTGTGACACCATCTCCACGGCTTGGCTGGCTTCCCTGTTGAGAAGGGCTTACCCTACCACCTCTGGCTCTGTCCCAAAGAGAGCTCACATCCTCCTTTCTGCCCCTTCTTCTTCTGCAGGAGGGAAGTCACAAACCCTTCAGTTGTTCTCCAATCGATTGTGCACCCACGCCCCAAAGGTTCATTTACACTAGGAGGTGTTTGGGCCTCCAGGAAATCTCTGCTTTAATACTTGGCCACTTGAGCAGCCTTTAGCTTGAGGCAAACAAAGGTTATGGTCCAGGTGTAAATATAAAACAGGTATCTTTATTCTTTATCTAATCAAACTTACATTTTTATCTTTACTGCTACTGGTGTTTAAATGTTTGTACTACTTTTTTAACTAGCTAGTGTAAGGGAGACCATAAACCTGGGGCAGACTTCCATTGCAGCTGTCCTTAGTTCTGCAGATCCTCGCTCAATTCATATCAAACTGATTTCCTACGCTCAGTAAACCTGCACCAAGCTGGTGCTGAAGGTGAGATGCCCCAAAAATAGTTATTTACCCATCCCAGCTGCATTTTGCCCTCCCCCTGTCTCCTACTCCTCACTTAAGCCACATTAAATACAGTGTGAATCAAGCTGGGCAGCAGTGCTACCAGCAGAGCTTTCTACAGGCTACAGCTGTTTGCCAGGCTGCAGATCTAAAGCAGGAAGATGTCTTTTTTCCCAGAAGGACTTTAAAGACTGAAGAAGAACTTTACAACTCTTCTTTTAGGCCTGTGTGATGATCTTGGAGGTCTCTTCCAACCTGTTTGATTCTATGATACTGCGACTGGAGAGACATTAGTGAGAAATTCTTGACAGTGAGGGTGGGGACATACTGGAAAAGGTTGCCCAGGGAGGTTGTGGCTGCTTCTTCCCTGGAGGTGTCCAAGGCCAGGTTGGATGAGGCCATGGGCAACCTGGTCTGGTGGAAGATGTCCCTGGCATCATGGGAGGAAAGCTGGAACTAGATAAGCTTTAAGGTCCCTTCCAACCCAAACCCTTCTGTGATTCTATGTGTTGGGTTGGCAGCACTCCATAGCCAGGCTCTCCCTTTACATGTAGATCGAGTAACAAAGGCAGAGGAGAAGCTTTTCCAGCTCCCTGTGCAAGAGGCCACCTCCAGGGATGGCAGTGGGGTCTCAGGCTCTCTGTCCCTCTCTGCCATTCACAGAATCACAGAATGTCAGGGACTGGAAGGGACTTCCAAAGCTCATCCAGTCCAACCCCCCTGCCAGAACAGGATCTCCTAGACCAGATCACACAGGAACACATCCAGGTGGGCTTTGAATACCTCCAGAGAGGAAGATTCCACAACTCCCTTGGGCAGCCTATTCCAGTGTTCTGTCATCCTCACAGTGAAAAAAAAATCCTCCTCGTGTTTAAATTGTCTCTTCTGCTGGCATTGTCCATCACAGAGGCCATCAGCAGCCCCTGAAATCACCCTTCTCCAGCACCATGCCCACTGGGAAATGGACCACAGCTGTCTGCTCATGTCCTGCATGCAGCCAAACAGACTAGCAAAAGCCTTTTGGTCAAGCTCTGGCTGGGGAGGGCAAGAGCAGGGTGAGCTGCTTGGAGACAGCCAGTTCCTCCCTGAAATCAGACAGGTGGACTCCCCCCACCACTCTGCTCCTTAGCAATGTACCAAGTATGCAGAAAAGAGCTGACCTCCCATAAACCCTCTGGCAAGCCAGGGTCAAGGGGGTGGTGTTTGCCTGTGTCAGGGTTACAGCAAAGGGGACAAATTCCAGCCATAAAACAACAACAACAACAAAAAAAAAGAGGAGTGAGAGCGCTGGGGGTTGGCAGTGCAAAAAGAGAAGTCAAGGTACATGGCATGAGTCACCTGCTTGGAGCTTTCCAAAGGGAAGGAATGGCTCCAGCAGTGGATTTCAGCACCGACAGGGCGAGGGGGAAGCCTGTGGAACGTGTCAATCTGTTTACCGATGGGCAGTCCCACCACAGCCCATTAAAGGGGAGGTTCTGGCCATTGATTGCTACATCCCCATTGCCCTTATCAGTCTCCTGTGAGATACCATCTCTGCTTGCAGTCCAGGTAGCCTGCCAGCCAGACAGGGAGGGGCAGTAAGGCAATGGGGATGATAAGCCCCGTGCAAAGGAAACGTGCTATCTCCCACCAGCTCTCTTCTGCACTGGGATGAGGTGGAAATGAGACTTTTCTCCTCAAGAAGCCTGGAAATTAGGTGTATCCAGAGCTGCACATCCAGAGTTTTCCCCTGCTTTTCACTCATCAGCCTTGCAGAGCTGGAGCAGATTACAGAGAAACACAAAGGGGAGATGGAAGCAGAATTCAGTTGCTCCTTGTGCAGCTTGAAGAGCTCTTGTTTACTTCAGGAGCACTCAGGGCCGAGTGTGAACTACATGAGAGCAGCACATGTCCCTCTGAGAACACATCTGCGTGGTCTTTTGCTTGGCTCTGTGCTAACTGAGGCCACAGAGCTTGTGGTTTGGAGCTAGCTGGTGTCTGCCTGGCTCAGAGCTCACTCTCAGAGGCCCTATAGGATATATGCTGCTGGCAGGAGAGACAGAGAAAGAGGGGAAGACCCTTCAGCACAAGCCACTTCCAGGAACCTCAGCTCCACGGCTGCCAAAGGATTATGAGTGATGTAACACACATCCCAGGTCCTGGGGGACCCACAATGCTGGATTTACAGTGCCCTCCCAACCCCCCAGATCCTTCAGAGGACAAATTTCCGTCCTTAAGCAGCACAGAGCAGAGAATTTGCACAAAGCTTTGTTTTTTAAGAATCAAAGTCTCCTCAGGCACTAACAGGGATCCAGTGCAGAGGCAGTGGAGGAATCGTTGGACCTTTCCTGCCCATCCAGTACTGTAGCATTAAGAAATCCAGAGCCTTTTGCTGCTTCACCAACTGATAGGAGCAAAGTTGGAGATAAAGGGGAGGTGTGTGTGGGGGGGGGGGAATCTAGGGCAAAACCAACCTCAAAACTCCCCCCCCACACCACCTTTGATTTTGTCACCCTGATTAAAGTTGCACTCAGCCTGGTTGGGGTGATTGATCCCTCTGCATAATGACTAAAGCTGACCTATATTATCAAATCAATACCTTGAACAGGCTCTCTCAAAGGCTAGCAAAGGCAGGCAGAGCTTTCAGAGCCTCTTCTCAGACAACCCTGCACCCCACTTTCAGTGAGGTGTGTCTGGCAAGCAGAGGACTTCAGGACAAACAGCAGAAGTGCCTTACCCAAAGTGAACCCTCACTTGGCAGTTGGGAGACAGGCTGCAATCTGGAGGGTGAGGTTTATTTAGAACCCACACAACTGAACTAATCATAGAGGCTCTAACCTCAGCCAGAAAACATTTGTGTGCAGTGTCCTGTAAGCCAGACACGCTGTTTACCCCTGGCTTGGTCTTCTTGTCCTCATCTTAGTGCCAAGGTAACACCAGTTTGTACACTGAGGGGTTTGCAGCTTCCCCCCTGCAGGAGAAGAAGGGGCAGGAAGGAGGATGTGAGCTCTCTTTGGGTAGGGTAAACCCTTCTCGATGCCAGCCAAGCTGTGGGGATGGTGTCCTTTCCAGCAGAGAGGCAGCTCTGGGGACAGTGTCAGCAGGTGCATCTAGCTCTGAAGAGAATCTACTGCCAAGTGCTGGGCTCTTTAATGAAGGCTGTGGACTCTTTAGGCTGAGAGTTACAGAATCAGAGAATGTTAGAGGTTGGAAGGGACCTCCAGAGATCATGGAGTCCAACCCCCCTGCAAAAAGCAGGATCACCCATGGGCAGCCTGCGCAGGAATGCATCCAGGTGGGTTTGGAAAGTCTCCAGAGAAGGGAGACTCCACAACCTCTCTGGGCAGCTGGCTCCAGGGCTCTGTAAGGAAGTTTCTTGCTCAGGAAGAAGCATCCCTCGGCAGAACTTTTGCCTGTGCCACTCATGCTCCATGCACAGTGTCCTCTGCCCCAGCACCTTCCCCTGAGCCTGCCTGGCTCCCGTTCATGTGCTGGGAATTGATGATGTCATGTTCCTTGTCTGCCTGCCCATCCCAGCTCATCCCAGCCCAGTGCAAGCTCAGTAATGAGTTGAGTGGCTCAAGTGCTTTGAAAAAGGCACTGAAAGAGGAGCTGTGACTGCTTTGGCAGGGAGGGGAGCCGAGCGAGGTGGGAGCACCAGCCACATAATGACCACTTTCTTTGTGCAGTAGGCTGGCTGCTTCGTGCCTGGGAAAGGCAAGCCAGGCACGCAGCCTGCGCTGCCACCCACGCAGCCCAGCGCCGGAGCTGCTGGCGTGTGTCAGAGGAGCACCTCGTCAACCTCTCCCAGCTCACCCCACCTCCTGCCTGCCTGCTCCTCGCTCTCCTCCCTCGCCATCACGCACACTCCTGCAGCACACGATGGGGGTGCAGCACCTCCTTGGCACTCAGACCTGCCAAGGGTCTGCAGAGCCAGGCACATCTCCCTTCCCAAGGCGGGGGGGGGAATTTGTTGTTGTGGGAGGGAGTCAGAGGACTTCTCCATTGTGCCCAGCTCATCCTGAAAGCACGATGTATATTTATATGTTTGCACACATCCCCTCCCCTTCCTTCCTTCTCTCCCTTGCTATTTTTTCCCTTGCTCTGTATTTCTTTCTCTGTCAGCCTCCCCTCCTGCTTTGTGAGAACAAACACTGCACAGTTGCTAATTCCTATCTGCATGCTCTAGCCAAAACACAGGGAGCTGCTAGGCTGGATAAGACTAATGGTCTGCTCAGTGCAGTCTCCTATCTCTGACAGTGAGCAGCACAAGTCACTGCTGAGGATGGAGTGCCCCTAAAATACCCTTTCAGAACAGCAGCCTTCTCCAGGATAACCTACTGCCCTCCAGCAAAAAAAACAACCAACCAACCAACCAACCAACTGTCCTCCACACAGACAGCACTGGATTAGTTCATGCCCCAAGCATGATGCTTCATCCTGCTTACTGCAACTGGATGTTTCCTTGTTATTCAGGCAAATGCCTAATCCTGGCCCTGGCATATGAGTATCTAATCCCTGCTCCATCTAATCCCAGCTGCTCACTGCCTGCCCTGTGCTCGACAATCCTGTGTCGAGCATCTTTAAGTGGAAAGCTGAGGCAGGGAATCACCCAGATACAAGTGAAATGCATCCTGCACAGGCCTTCCTCCACCTGCTTCTTGGGTGTTCCTGGATGTTGGATGCTGCCTTCCCAAAGGTTCATTTGGGGCACCTGACTGGAGGTGTGCAGATCTGCTCGACTGAGACCCTGCAGCGTTATGACTCAGGGAGGCACCCGTGGGATGCAGGAGGAGGACTGCCAGCTGCTCAGCCTGCTTGCCTTGCACTGCAGCCATGGCTGCTGCCGCGGTGCCACTTCTAGCTGTGGGATTTCAAACACCTTGTGCAACCCAGGGCGTGCTGGGCTGCTGCCTGGGGAGCAAGACACGGAGGGTAACGCACAAGTGTCACACTGAGAACATGAGGAGTAATTGGTCTAGGCAGGGGAGGCTCAAAGAGCTGGATGCAAAGAGAGAGAGCTATCTTCAAAGGGAGGGGAGATTCAGATCTCTGCATCCCTCAAGGTACTCAAAGAATGGGGAACTGAAACTCGTCAGCCCTGGCCTGACACAGCAGAAGGATCAGCTCTCACACGGCCAGCTACAGGTTAAAGCCTCAGCCCCGGGGTGATTGATTGATCGCCTCTGTTTTGGCTGCATTCTGAAGAGCTTGAAGTAGGAGCCCCCTCCTTTAATTGCTAATCAACCCTTCCCAACAGACAGGGCACTGCCCAGCCCTCCACGGCAGCCAGTGTGTCGAAATAAAAGTGGCACCCAATTAAACAAATGACTTCTCCAAAGAAGCCAGCGAGCTGGCCTGACCTTCAGGAGAGGCTCTGTGCCCGTGCCCACCGCTTCAAGAGCCTGTCCCTGGAGACACCAAGCCCAAAGCAGACAGAGTCAGAGAACCTTGGCAAGTAGAACTCTCGATGCTTTGCTTCAAGGTTGTCCCATGGGAAAAAGGAAGCCTTGGGGGTTCTTTTGTGTTCTTTTTCTAGCCCTTCTTTTATTTTCTCAAGTGATGCCGTTGGAGTGCAGGCATCCCAGAAACCTGACTCGATTTCCAGCCACAGATACAAGAGAGTTGTGTTCTGTTTGCTGCTTTTTTCCTTCCCAAGTGGAGCATCCCTCTCCTCACTTCTGTCTGGTTATCTGAATGCCAAAGCCTGCCATGCCAGCGTCTGTGCAGTGGATTTCCCACTGCTTTTAAGCCCGGGGCAAGCAGTGCCTGGCTCCCGGTGGCCACAACCGACCTTGCTCCGGGAGCGCACAATGCACAGAGCTCTCTGAAGGGGAGAGGAAGAGGCAGCCGCAGAGGGTTTTAAGGTTTTATTGTTGCAAACTGCCCCTGTCCCAGCCACATCCGAGCACGGATGCCAAATTTGTCATTCCTGATATAAACTTGGGTGCTAAAAATAAACAAGACAGCTTAGAGGAACGAACTCACAGCACGTCTGCCGGGGAAGCCAAAACACTCCCTTCAGATGGCACCGTCCCCCCACCTCGGCGCTAAAACAAACTGCTAGGGCTGGGGACTCTTGAGTTTTATACCCTGCTCTGCGTCTAACTTGCCATGTGGGCCCAGCATAAATCACTTCTACCCCCCTCTCTGTACAGCCACCTTGTAAGTGCCTACAATAACCTCTGCCTCCCCAGGGTGTTGTGAGGTTTAATTGCTCGCAGACTGTGCCGAGGTCCTCAAAGACTTGCAGAAGCCCAAAGTAATATTAATGCCCAAACTCCGAGCACACATTTCACAGAGTTATCTACCCTGCCTGGCTGGACTGGTTCCCAGCATTTGGCTCAGATGATTTGGCTTCGTTTAATCCACTTTAATTACCTTTTGCTAATTGCTTTTGCCCTTTGTTTAAAACATTTCAGATTCCTAATTGCATCTCCGGGCTCTCCCATCAGTTGTTGTCGTGGCTGGTTCTTATCAGCAAGGCAGGGTCCTCCTGAGTTTGTTTGCAGATGCTCTCCTGTAGTGGTGGGGAGCAGCGAGGCAGCTGAACCCCAGCTCTGGGTCGTGTTTGTTTGTTTGCTTTCCTAGCTGAGGAACTGAGCAGGTTTTTCACAGCTTCTCCAGGAAAGGGGCCACCCATTTTGTGGTCTGCACTTTGCTAACAGACAATTTAAGGCTTGAAAGTAAACAGACGAAG
Source organism: Tricholaema leucomelas (assembly GCA_013400475.1). Taxonomy (NCBI): domain Eukaryota; kingdom Metazoa; phylum Chordata; class Aves; order Piciformes; family Lybiidae; genus Tricholaema lacrymosa; species Tricholaema leucomelas. Next base: position 544,403 of record WAAF01017933.1, on the reverse strand, counting down.
ATTTTTGTCTGCCTCCTGTTGTAAATTAGTGGTTCCTGTACTTTTTTTTTGGGGGGGAGGGGGAGGTAGGGGGGGCAGCTGCACCAATTAACCAGACTAAGACCTTGTCTGAACCTTTCAACCCTGGGGTGGTTTCTGGGATTCTCCAAACGCCAAGCTCAGAAGGAAGCTTCCCCAACCTCCACCCGGCAGCATCGCTCAAAAAAAACCAACTTGAAAGCTGCGTGTGCAGGCAGAGGCAGGAAGCATTAACCCTCACCTCCCCGGTGAGACATGTGCCTTGGCCTCTGCACAGGCTCAAAAGGTGAAACCAAACCTAGGGGAGAATCTCAGCACTGACAAGTGAGGACCAGCCCTCATGGAACATCTCTTTCTTAGGAGGACAGCCTGAAGGAGCTGGGGCTGTGCTGCTGGGAGAGAGGAGCCTGGGAGGTGCCCTCAGCAGTGGTTATCAATGTGTGCAGGTGAGTGCCAGGAGGCTGCAGCCAGGCTCTGCTGGGTGATGCCCAAGGACAGCACAAGGGGCACTGGGTGCAAGCTGAGGCATAGGAAGCTCCATGGAAACATGAGGAGGGATTTTGTCCCTGTGAGGGTGCCACTGCCCTGGCACAGGGTGCCCAGGGGGGCTGTGGAGTCTCCCTCTCTGCAGATATTCAACCCCCACCCGGATGTGTTCCTGTGTGATCTGCTCTGGCTGCTCCTGCTCTGGCACAGGGGGGTTGAGTTGGATGAGCTTTGAAGGTCTCTTCCAGCCCCTGACATTCTGTGATTCTGTGACATGGGAAGCAGGAGGAGAGGCCATCCTGTTCTCTGCTCCCTGGAAAACAGTGTGGGAGGCACAGCCGTGGTTGAGGTTTAAAGCAGAGTAAAGCAGAGTGCAGCCAGGTGTCCTGGCACACCAAGCAAGGCAAGAGAGTGGAGGCCAACAGCTCTGCAAGCCCTGCAGACAACCCTTGCCTGGCAGCACATCACTCCTGCTGCAGTGAGGGCACTCTTGGTCTGGCCTGGGCACTGCCAGTGGCACAGCCTTCCCCAGTAGCCATGCTCCTTGGGACACCAGCTCTTGGCATCAGGCTTCTTCAGGCAAATCTCTTACAAGTGGGCACGGAGAAGAGCCTGCAGCCCTCAGGCTCTGTCCATGGAGCTCATCTGCCCCAGTATGAGCTCCGACAGCTCACTGGACACACAGCTGGGGACTTTCTCATGCCTCCTGCCTTACCCACGGTCCCTTCTGCATGGGTCAAGGGGTGAGAGTGCAGTGAGCACAGCCCCTGCATGACACAGGGCACACGCGTGGCAGCACCCACACATGTGTGGCTGTGGCCAGGCTGTGGCAAGGCAGTGTGGAGCTGTGCAGGGCACACATGGCTCCAGCATGCCCTGGGGCACAGGCAGCCCATGCCAGGACATGGGTAACCCATAGCGGGGCACACCCAGCGCAGGACAGGGCACGCTCTCTTCCAGCAGGAGCACAGGCAGCCTACACCAGGACATGCACAGCCCACGCTGGGGCACAGGAAGCCCACATCAGGACAACCCACGCCAGGGCACACACATCCTGTGCCCCGGCACACGCAGCACGGTGCACAGTGCAGCTGGCATCCCCGTGCCAGGCGTGTGCCTGCAGGCTGCCAGTGGGGTGAGGCAAGCCTGGGCACCGAGCCTGGAGCCATGAGTCCCTCTATCTGCGGGGTCACAGCCTTGAGGATGGCCAGGCTCACCCTGCATCCTACCTGTCCCCCCTACCTTGCCACAGCCAGAGGGACATGTGGCTTCCTTTGACTGGCTGTGGGTGGTGAGGTGACAGCTCTGGTGGCATTGGCACTTCTGGTTTGAGGCCAACGACAGCAGCCACGCGTGATGTGTGCCTGCTGCCACGTGGCTCTGGCGTGCCCGGCGTGATTCAGAGGGACTGGAAGGGCCAACGAGAGAATTCACTCTGCAGCAAGTCACTGTGGCTTGATTGGTCCCATCCACCGTGGCAGGACCTGACTGGGTGGTCACAGCATCCTGAAGTGCTAATCAGGGACTGCTCAGGAGGGTTGTGGAGTCTCCCTCTCTGCAGATATTCAAGACCTGCCTGGATGCGATCCAGTGTGACCTGGTACAGGTGGTCCTGCTCTGGCAGGGGGATTGGACTGGATGAACTTTCCAGGTCACTTCCAGTCCCTAATATTCTGTGATTCTATGTCAGTGGAAACTAAACCTGTGTTTCAGAGACTTCCTGAACTTCCTCATCCCCAGTTTAATGAGTGTGGTGGCAATGGACTTTGCACCAGGCTCTGTGCTGAGCTGTGCTGAGGTGCCTCAACCTTCATTCTCACCTGACAGTGCCCTGGCTCTACAGCTCCCAGTCCTCTGTGGAGCAGACACCCCTATCCACACCTCCTACACGACTCTTCCCTCAGCTGCTTTCCCCCTGCCATCAAGTTCTGGTTCTTTCCATCTGTCACCTAATGTGCTTTGGTGCTTATCCAGTTGCCTTTCCAGCTCCTTCAGCAGTCTGAAGGAACTGGGCTTGTTTAGTCTGGAGGAGAGAGGAGGCTGACAGGAGATCTTCTGGCTCTCTGCAACTCCCTGGCAGAAGGTTAGAGTGAGGTGGGGTTGGTCTCTTCTCCCTACTATCAGGTGATGGAATGAGAGGAAATGGCCTCAGGTTCCTCCAGGGAAGGTTTAGGTTGGATGTTAGGAACAATTTCTTTCCTGTAGGAGTGGTCAGGCATTAGCACAGGCTGCTCAGGATGGTGGTGGAGTCTCCATCCCTAGAGGTGTTCCAACCTGTGGCTGTGGCACTTGGGGACAGGGTTTAGTGGCCACAGAATCATAGAATGGTTTAGGCTGGAAGGGACCTCAAGGATCATCCAGCTCCAACCCCCTGCCATAGGCAGGGACAGCTCCCACTAGAATAGGTCGCTCAAGGCCTCATCCAGCCTGGCCCTGAACACCTCCCTGGGCAGCCTGTGCCAGTGTCTCACCACCCTCAACCTGTGCCAGTGTCTCACCACCCTCAACCTGTGCCAGTGTCTCATCACCCTCACTGCAAACAACTTCTTCCTAACATCCACTTTCAGTCTCCCCTCTGCCACTTCAAACCCATTCCTCCTCCTCCTGCCATTACCAGACCTTGTCAATAGTCCCTCCCGAGGCCTCCTGTAGCCTCCTTCAGATCCTGCAAGGCCACTCTAAGGTCTCCTCCAAGCCTTCTCTTCTCCAGGCTGCAGAGCCCCAGCTCTAGTGGCCATGGTGGTGTCAGCTTGAAGGTTGGACTTGGTCAACCTTTTACAGCTGACACAGTTGTGTAACTCCATGGCCAAGGTGTGGCTGTCAGCAGACACACGCAACAGCTTCCTCCTTGCCACTGTGACTTGCATGAGTCCTGATTCACTCCTCACTTCTAGAGAGCTAAACCTTTCTCTCTGAATCATCCAATCATAGAATCAAGCAGGTTGGAAGAGAGCTCCAAGCTCATCCAGCCCAACCTAGCACCCAGCCCTGCCCAATCAACCAGACCATGGCACTAAGTGCCCCAGCCAGGCTTGGCTTCAACACCTCCAGGCACAGCAACTCCACCACCTCCCTGGGCAGCCCATTCCAATGCCAATCACTCTCTCTGCCAACAACTTCCTCCTAACATCCAGCCTAGACCTGCCCTGGCACAGCTTGAGGCTGTGTCCCCTTCTTCTGTTGCTGGCTGCCTGGCAGCAGAGCCCAACCCCACCTGGCTACAGCCTCCCTGCAGGGAGCTGCAGACAGCAATGAGCTCTGCCCTGAGCCTCCTCTTCTGCAGGCTGCACACCCCCAGCTCCCTCAGCCTCTCCTCACAGGGCTGTGCTCCAGGCCCCTCCCCAGCCTTGCTGCCCTTCTCTCAACACCTTCCAGCACCTCAGCATCTCTCTTGAACTGAAGAGCCCACAACTGGACACAGCACTCCATCCTCTGTCCTCTGCAGCTCCTTCTGCCCTCTGCTCACACCTCGAAGCAGGCATGACCTCACTGCCTCCCTGCCTAGCATGTGCAACAGCTAGGTTGAGTCTCCCTACCTAACCCACGGAGCCTGGAGCCATCAAACTAATTGTCACTTGTTTCCTAAAGCAGGATTTTCACTCAGCTGTTTGGCGAGGAGCGTGTGGTGAGCACCACATCTCTGCTCCTTATTTAATGATCCGTTGACAGGAAAGATGGAGTAGGCAGAAATCTGAATTCTGGCTCCTCTCCAATTTCTCTCTCTTTTTCTTTCTGTCCTCTTTTTTTTTCCCTCTCTACCCACAGGAGCCCAAGCCTTTCAGCATTGGGAAAGCAGCAACAGGAAACGAGTCAGGGGGAATTTTAGGAGCTGTTGAGATGGCTGCAGTGTTTTACATTCCCAGAACTCAGCAGGCAGGCAGCTGTCTGCTCTATTAATCCTTTCCAAGTTTCCCTTTTGCCTGACAAATGCATTCCTCTTTATGCCCGTGGAACATGCAAGGCATGGACCCAGCCTGGCATTATCCCCCCCACTCTCCCCTACCTGGGGAAACACCAGCAGCTGTGTTCCATCCTGCTGAAAGGCAGAACAGGACCTGTGTGCCTCTTGTGCTTGCCTACCACAGACCCAGATTAAGCCTGACTTGGTTTCAGGGTTTCCTACTCCCAGCTGGATTTGCTGCGTGGAGCTGAAGGGAAGAGCTGGGAGGAAGATGCCATTTTTTTTGTTCTCCTCAGGAAGACACAGGAAAACCTCCCCCGACTGAGCTGGAGTGAGCTGGGCTGTGCTTTTCCCAGCTGGATCTTGCTGTTACATCCGTGTTTTTCTTCCTCCTTGGCCCAGCTGCTGCAGCTGCTTTCCAAGACCCCCGAGCAAAGTTGGATACTTCACAGCACTGCCTCCTTGCCCCATGTGAAAGCAAGCTGCGTGCTTCCCAGGAGCTGTCTCCAAGCCAGCTTTGGAGCACAGCATCCCTCCAGAGGCCATTCGGACAACCCACCCCACCCCGAGCATCAGTGTGTGGCGGAGGAACTGCCTCCACCTCCACCCAACAGACCCTCCTGCCCTGGGGAAGTTCTTTTCAGGTCAGGGTCAAGCCACATCAGCAGGGCTGTGTGAAGGAAGCCACTGCATTAATTAGAGGAGTTGTGTGGGTAAGTGGAGCGTGCCAGGCACAGCAGAATGTGGCTGGAACCTTACAGCAGCCTGCCAGGCAGATGGGCATGGATAGGGATGGGGATGGGGAGGGGGGGGGAATAAATCAATAAAACCACCTCTTGGCATCCAGAGGTTACCACTGCAGCCTGGCAGGCTGTCAGCAGAAAATCCCTGCTGGCTGCTTTCTACCTGCTGAAGGAAGTCTGGGCAGGAGAAAAGCCAAACCTCCTCCCTTTTCCAGGCTTCTGTCCCATCCCAACCCCCCGTCCCCCGCCTGCTACCTCCCGGAGTCAGCTCTCACAAGCACCGCAGCGGAGGCCAGAATTCCTCCCACAAAACAGGGCTGGAACTCAGCCACGAACTGCTCAACCTAAACACAAAAGGGAAGACCAAGCCTAAAATAAACAGGCAACGCACCCCAGCGCACACACACACAGGCAGGCACTCACANGGGGGGGGGAAGAGGGGGAGAGAGACTCCCAAGTCGCAGAGGAGGGAAGGAGAGATCCCAGTGCCTCGCCTGCCTGAGCCAGGGGCTTTGCGTTTCCTGGGGTTGGGGGCAAGCTGGGGTCTGCACTCCAAACACGAGGGCTAGAGGCAGGATTTTGGCCCCTTCCCCCCCAAGTGCCCCAGCGTGGAGCCCTGCCAGGGTGTGCCTCGCAGGTGTGCAGGGCTCTCCGGCTGTGGGAATGGCTGGGAAGCAAAGCTGATGTGTTTCCTCCCCCAGCCCCAGCAAGGTCACAGGAGCCCAAGATTGCTTCGTTTGGAAAAGACCTTAAAGATCACCGAGTCCAATCATTAGCCCAAAGAGTCCTTGGCTAAACCACATCCCTCAGCACCACATCTGTGCAACTCTTAAACAGCTCCAGGGATGGGGACTCCACCACCTCCCCAGGCAGCCTGCTTCAGTGCCTGAGAACCTTTTCAGTGAAGGAATTCTCCCTAATATCCAACCCAAACCAATTAGTGTCTCACCTGCATGGGGCAGAGGCTCTGCATTCCTAGGGGGCAAGCCGAGGTCTGCACTTCAGTCCAAAAATGAGGGCTAGAAGCAGGATTTTGGCCCCTTCTCCNGGGGGGGGGGAGATGAAGGAGGAGGAGGAGATGGAAGGGGAGGGGGGTGAGTGGAGGAGGAAAGCAGCAATGGGAGAGGGTGGCTTGGGGTGGTGAGGAAAAATTTCATGCTGGCCTCTTTAAAGGTGTGTTATTTGTTCAAGGCTGTCCAAACATTTGCGGAGCGCTGGCAGGCCCGGAATGTGTGCAAGAGCTCCGGCAGCGTGTCTTAGGCGTGGGAAAGCTCTGCTCTCCTCAACCTTTACAGGCTTGTTCCCCCTCAGGCTGTGATTCAATAAAACCCGCGCCAGAGATTTATTGAGCTGATAATGACAGCTTCAGTCAGCAGGCAGACACCAGCAAA
>WAAF01017933.1:465521-511624 GCA_013400475.1 Tricholaema leucomelas | reverse complement strand
TATTTGTTTGCCCTTTTTGATTTTTTTGCCCTTTCCCCCCCCCATTTTTTTTCTTTTATTCTCCCCCCCCTTTGCAGAATGTGGGAGGGATGAAAGCTGCAGACCGTTCATAACCCTGGCACTTCTCTGCTCGGTCTTCCTGGGAGAACTCCGAGATTCCTGCTCCCTCCACCTCTGCCTCCCCAGCCCTGCAAACGCTCTCCCTCTCTCTCCCTCTCTTCCAGTCGTGTGCTGTCTGTTCCCTCTGCCTGATAAATTGCAGCTGGCAGCTCCTGCTCCCAAAGACTTGGCTTGTTTTATGTGTGTGCTCGTGGGGAAGGGCTCCCCGGGAGCTGGGGACAGGGGGTGGCTGAGCAGCCCCTCTGGAGGTGGAGGTCTCCACAGTTTGCAGGAGCAGCTTCTCGGTGTGGGTCTGTGAGGGCTTTTGCTGAGGTCTTGGCTAAAGCCATGTGGAGGTAGCAGAGATTTCCTATCTTCCTAGCTCCAGTGCTGGGAGGAATCACTTCTCCCACCTCCCTCTCTCCTCTTCTGGCCCTGCCAGCAGCTCTGCAGGGCATTCAGGCTTAGGACAAAGGCAGTGGAACCTCCTTTGCTAGCCCTTGCTCTTTCTTCTGTGCTTTCCTGCTGTCGAGTTGGATGAAAGTAAAGTGCTCTGCGTCGAAAGAGATCATCCGGGAAGGCAAGAGGCCAGGTCTAAAGAAAGAGGAGGCCTGGGACAGTGCCTCACAGGGGGAACAGTTCTGGGCTGCTGCAGAACTACCTGAGCAAACAGCAGGAAACAACAGGGAGAGGCCAAGGAGAAGCTGCTGATAACCTCTAATCACCTCCCCAGAGCCGCACGGTGAATTCAGTGCTGGATCCATTTGTGTTCGGGAGGGAGCAGCCGGGCGGGTGCTGAATTGCTCTCCCTCCCTTCCCTCTCTCTCTCTGAAGCATGATTTTTTCCTAAGCATCAATTTTTCAGCAGCTTGGTCACCAGAAGCCCTGCCTGCTTTGCAGGACCCTGGAGAATATGCTCCTGCAACTGTGCAGCTTCCCCTCCGTCCTCCCTCCTGCGTCGCCAGATCAATTTGGCCACAGCAGAGAGGTTTGATGTTCCGAAGATGAAAGTTGTGTGGATGGGAAAGGAGCCTCTGGTGTTCCCCTGGGATAGGGGATGCTGGGGAAGGTCTCCCTTTTGGTTTGGAAGCAGCCTGGCCTCGCTGTGGCTTTTTGTTTCCCCCCTCCATTTGCAGGCTGACTTTAATCTCTGTTACAGGGGTTTGTCTCCTTACCTCCTGCCTGAGCTGCAAGACAAAGGTGCAGGGCACTGAGGCTGGAGACAGGCAGCACAGCAGAGAGGGGGGAGAGAACTGAACATTTCAACACTCTTTTCTTTCCACCTGTCCCCAACCCCTATATTGACCCAAGTCCCCCCCCTATATTGACCCAAGTCCCCCCCCAGCCATGGGGCTGCTCCAGTCACAGTTTCACCAGACAGAGAAGCTCGTGGGAGGGCAGCACCCTGGAGCTCAGGTCTGAGGCTGCTCTTCAGAGGGCTTCATCCCACTGGGGCAGCATCTACCCCTGCCTGGGTAGAGTCCAAGGGGTGCTCTGTCTCCCAGCAGGAAGGATCTGGTGCTGTCAGGATGGTGCTGAGCAAGAGAAGGACCATCAGCCTTCCTCCCCGGGGACAGCAGGAGCTTAGGGACTGGAGCTCTCCGTAGCGAGAGGAGGATTTTCAGCTCCAAATTACGTTCAATTAAGGAGCACTAATGGGGCTGGGCTCGGCCTGAGCTGGGATGGAGCAGGGTCAGGGCTGAACAATATCCTGTTGACATCGTTTCTGAGGAGCAATTCACCGTGCAAGGGGCAGAAAGGGATTTGCTGGGACGCTCCTCAGCACAAAAACCTCAAAGAGGGCTTTGGCCTCTCCTCCTGCTTCCCCCAGCTCCAGGTCCTTGAGGAAGAGGTGGAGGGCAGGGAGAGGGGGGGAAGAGCAACCCTTCTCCCTCGGGCTGGTCTGCTGGTGGTGATCACACATCCTCTTGGGGAGGGTGGCCGTGGGGGGCCCGGGGTTTGGATAACCTGCCTCATTAGTGGCTGTATGACATCATTATCTCACATTAGCGACACTCTTCCAGAGGTAATTGGGAAGCCTCTGGAATGGCCTCCTGACCTTTAATTAATGCAGCGGGGCCTTTTCCTTCTGTGATTCCTCACTCTGCCTCCAGCAGCTGCTTCTTGTTAAGATGCCAGAAGAGGGGAACCCTGCTCCCATGCCGGGAGTTTCTAAGCCTCTATCCCCCCAGGGGAGGAAATAAAAAGGTGCAGGAACAGTCAGCTGCTGCCTGACTTGTTTCAGCCTCTGCTTTCACCAGCCCCTTGCCTGCCCCTGGCTCCGGGCTGCTGCCTGGGCAATTACCTCTGGCTGCCCCACGAGGAGCCCCTCAGCTCTTGGGCAGGGAGGGGGCACATGGGGTTGTGTGGCACCTGGCAGGCAGCCAGAGCAGCTCTTTGTGTGTGGCTGGGGAAAGGGCTTGGAGGAGGCTCAGGGTGTCCAGAGGCAGAGAATCAGAGAGTGACAGAATTCATTTGGAGGGAAGAGACCCTCAAAGGTCATCTTTGAGACTCTGGAAGGGGTTGCCCAGGGGGGTGGTGGAAGCCTCATCCCTGGAGGTGTTTAAGGCCAGGCTGGATGAGGCTGTGGCCAGCCTGATCTAGTGTGAAGTGTCCCTGCCCATGGCAGGAGGGTTGGAACTCGCTGATCCTTGTGGTCCCTTCCAACCCTGACTGATTCTATGTTTCTGTGCTCTTGTCCAACCTCCTCTGTAGTGAGCAGGGACAACTCCAACTAGATCAGGTTGTTCAGGGCTCTTGAATGTCTCCAGGGATGGGGCCTCAGCCATATGCCTTGGCAACCTGCTCCAGCATTCCACCACTCTGATGGTGAAGAACTTCCTCCTGATGTCTTAGCCCACAGCTGCATGCAGCAGAGGGATGCTGGGCTTAGGGGGGAGCTGCAGGCAGGACTTGCTTCAGATGAAGTGGATGCAAGCTAGAAATGCCATATTTGTGGCATCATCTTGGCTACCAAAGCAAGGAGGAATCCTACACGAGAGAGAAGTGATAGACCCTGCTCCCCCCTCCCCAAGCCTTTCATCTCACTCCAGCTGCAATTCTGCTGCCTGCTCCTGTCTCTGCAGTTGTTGTTGTCTCTTCTGCTCGGTCTCAGCTGCTAAATCAATGGGCAGAGATTAGTCACTGGCAGCCCCAGGTAGCAGAGAGATTTCCATTAGTGCTGTGCATCTGGGCTGTCGTTATTATTAGCGCTGTTATTACAGCAGCGACTGGAGGCTGCAGGCCAGAGTGGCACTCTGTTGTGCTTGGCACAGGGCAGAAGGCAGCCAGTGCTGATGTGCTGAACGGGGGAAGGAGCTGTTGCATCCCTCTTACACAGCCAGGGCGCTGGAGGTAGAGAAAGGGAGCCCCATGAGAGGTCATGCAAGAAAAACAGACCCTAGAGCTTCTCATCTAGGGCTAAGGAAGTGTTTGTCCTCCTGGACTTGGCACTAGGGAGGCCACACCTGGAGTAATGGGTTGAGTTTTGGGACCCTCTGCACAAAAAAAAGACCTTGAGAAGCAGGAGTGGGTCCAGAGGAAGGCAATGAAGGTGGTGAAGGGGCTGGAGAACAGGGCTGGGGAGGAGCAGCTGAGGGAGCTGGGGGCGTTCAGCCCGGAGAAAAGGAGGCTGAGACCTCATTGCTTTCTCCAGCTCCCTGCAAGGAGGCTGGAGCCAGGTGGGGGTTTGGGCTCCTCTCCAAAAGAAAAAGAGATAGGAGGAGAGCAAATGGCCTCAGGTTGTACCAGGGAGAAAGAAGAAACTTCTTCACTGGAAGGGCTCTCAAACTCGGGCACAGGCTGCTCAGGGAGGTGGCTGAATCCCCACCCCTGGAGGTGTTTCAAAGCCCCAGAGCTGCGGTGCTGAGGGCCAGGGTTCAGCACCAGCCTTGGCAGAGTTAGACCATGGTTGGACTCAAAGCTCATCAAGGCCTTTTCCAACCCAGATGATTCCCTCCTTCTATGGAGCATGGGAACTGCCTTCTCTGTGCCCTTGCCAGGCTGGAGCTGAAAACCCACAAATCCTCCTTATGGCCCCAGGCCAGGATATGCTACCTTCAGCCCTTCCCAGACAAGCATGCAAAGGAACTCAGCAGCTGAGAAACACCCAGCCCCACTCAGAACCCAAATAACTGCCATGCAAATACAAATGCAAGCCACACATCCACCCAGCTCATGGGAGCAGGGGGAAGAAAGAGAGTCACAGAATGGGTTAGGTTGGAAGGGACCCCAAAGCTCAGCCAGTTCCAGCCTCCCTGCCATAGGCAGGGACACCTCCCACCAGAACAGGTTGCTCAAGGCCTCATCCAGCCTGGCCTTGAACACCTCCAGGGAGGTTGTGGAGCATAGAAGCACCCAATGTGATCTTTGTCCAACCTAGCACCCAGCCCTGCGAATCAACCAGACCATGGCACTCAGTGCCCCAGCCAGGCTTGGCTTCAACACCTCCAGGCACAGCCACTCCACCACCTCCCTGGGCAGCCCATTCCAATGCCAATCATCTCTCTGCCAACAACTTCCTCCTCACATCCAGCCTGAACCTGCCCTGGCACAGCTTGAGGCTGTGTCCCCTTCTTCTGTCCCTGGCTGCCTGGCAGCAGAGCCCAACCCCAGCTGGCTACAGCCTCCCTTCAGGGAGCTGCAGACAGCAATGAGCTCTGCCCTGAGCCTCCTCTGCTGCAGGCTGCACACCCCCAGCTCCCTCTCTGCCTGGCTGCTCTCAGCCACTGTCCCCAGCCTGCAGCACTGCTGGGGGGTTGGACCAGATCATAGAATCATAGAATGGACCAGGCTGGAAGTAACCTCCAAAGGTCATCTAGTGCAACCCCCACCTGCAGTCAGCAGGGACATCTTCAGCTAGACCAGGCTGCCCAGAGAGATGATCTAATCATCTACCCCTACCAGTCTGTGGTTCTGTGGTTGGCACAGCTCTCTCCTCAAGCAGCTGGCACAGGTGCCACTGTCCCTGGCTGCAGTCAGCGGTGCTGGCAGGTCTGTGGCAGCCCTGACATCACTTTCCACGGGCAGAGAGGCATGCAGCTCTCCATAAGAACCCAGTGTGGTGGGATTCCCATCTTCCAGCCTCGGGCTTCAGAGGGTTAATGTCATCAGCTCTTCACGGCTGCTTTAATTCAAGCCAGATTGGAGCACTGCACAAGGCAAAACCTCCCTGGAGCTGGAGCCTTTTGCTCCGGGACACTCCTGGCCTGGGGAGAGAGGGTGAGCGGAGCAGCCATGTGCGAGGAGCTACTGGTGTCTGTTGTGCTTGCAACCTGACCTCTCCTCTGTGCTTTGAAGCTGCTGACAGTGGGTGGGCTGAGCTGAGTGAAGTGGCCGAGATAGCGGGAGTTAGAATAACACAAACCGCCTTGCCCTGCTGGGCTGCGAATAGCAGCAGTTTGGAGGGGGGTGGGCAGCAGAGGGGTGAAGAACTTGGGACCTTGAGCACTGACAGAGTCCTGCAGATGTGGAACAGCTTACCTTTGGGGCTGGGAGGCCCTTTCCACCCAAAACATAATTAATCAGCCACTTGGACAAGAAAAGGGAGCTGTGGCTGCAGGTCCTGCTACCGTTGCCCTTTCCAGGCCCATGGCCAGGGTGGGGAGGGAAGAGCTTCACCAAGCTGGTGATGCTCTGTGAGGAAGTCTCAAGCCCTTCTCTTTTTCCATGCCTCATCCTGGAGTTTGCTTTTGGTCCCAAGGGCCAGGATCTCTGCTGGCCAGCACTGCCTTCACCTTCCTGTTCCCACCCAAATCAGCCTCTCTCCTTCACACCAAAATGTTGGGTGCTGGAGAAAGAGAACAACCAAAGAGGTGACCCAAGCCACCAGCTCATGCTCCCTAGGGTTCTACTTGGTGCTTTTTACTACATGGATCTGAGGACCTCCTCATCTCCCTCTGGATTTGCCTGTCTGGATGTGTTCCTGTGTGACCTGCTCTCAGAGGATGCTCAGAGGGCTGGAGCACCTCTCCTGTGAGGAGAGACTGAGGCAGTTGGGGCTGTGCAGTCTGGAGAGGAGCAGGCTCCCAAATGACCTTCTTGTGACCTTTCAGTACCTTGAGGGGGGCTACAAGAAAGATGGGGAGGGACATTTTAGGCTGTCAGGGAGTGACAGGACTGGGAGGAATGAAACAAAGCTGGAGGTGGGGAGAGTCAGGCTGGAGGTGAGGAGGAAGTTCTTCAGCATGACAGTGGTGAGAGGCTGGAATGGGCTGCCCAGGGAGGTGGCTGAGGCCCCATGGCTGGAGGTGTTTCAGGCCAGGCTGGCTGAGGCTGTGGGCAGCCTGCTCTAGTGTGAGGTGTCCCTGGGCATGGCAGGGGGGTTGGGACTGGCTGCTCCTTGTGGTCCCTTCCAACCCTGACTGCTTCTGTGATTCTACAATGCTGTGATTCTGGAAGTGATCCTGATTTGGTAGGGGGATTGCACCTGTTGCTCTTCCAACCCCTGAACATTCCATGATTCTGTGGGTCTATGGAGATAGCTTTATTTTCTTGCTGAGCACAGACAGAGTTAAACCCTTAGCTGGAAGCAGCAGATACCATGGCATCTGCCTCGCAGAGAGCCTGATCCCAGAAGCCAGAGATGCAATCCCACTTGCTTCTGTGCTGAGCCCAGGCAGCTCTCCCTCCTTTGGGTGGTGGAGCAGGCAGTGGGGCACGGGCAGCAGTTGGTGGGGTGGGTTTAAGGTGAGGCTCAGCTGTGCCCTGGGCTGCTGCAGCCCTCTGGGAAGAAGAGCCCTGAAGAGGAGGTCTGAGCCAGCACTTGGGTGCAGTGCCAGCCTCGTGGGACGAGGGAGGCAGCTGCTTTGGCACCGGGGTGGAGATGCCAATGATTTTTGTTGCTGTCTGGAGGGCTTGGAGCTGCCCTGGCGCCAGGCCATGCTGTGACCTCAGGGTCAGGAGACTGCTGGGCTTGCAGCAAAACCTCTGAGCCCCCACTCAGGGCCAAGCTGCTCTTGTGCCACCATGTGCATAGGCAGAGCAAGCCTCACCCCGGGGAGCCGAGGACGGGTCGGCGGCTGCAGAGCCAGAGCTGCCTGCTGGCTCCGTGCCTCAGGCAGGCACAGGGGGCAGCTGGTGACACACCTGCCTGCCTCACTGCACGTCTGCTGCTGCAGCGAGGCAGGACTGGCTGCAGAGAGTCCCAACATGCACAGACTGCTGTCAGCAAAGGCTCTGCTCTTCCAGCCATACTGAACATGGCTTTCCCCCTTCCCCTGGAGGCATCGCAGCAGCTGGATGGGATGCTCAGGAGATGTCAGCTTCTCCTACAACCCTCCCCCCCTACAGCCTGCAACCCTGACTGCTCTGATACCATCACAGTCCTCATGGCCTGGATCTCTGAGACCCTTTTCTCTTTTGGAGGATTAACATAGACCTGCACAGCAGGAGGAGGGTAAAAACCTAAGGAAACCCTTAACTTTCTGGCTGGAAGTGACATCTAGTGGAAACGGCAGGGAAAGTGAGGTCCACAGGTAAAAACCCTGCTCCTGCTGCAGTCATGGAATAGAATCAGAGAATCAGAGAATCAGCCAGGTTGGAAGAGACCTCCAAGCTCAGCCAGCCCAACCTAGCACCCAGCCCTATCCAATCAACCAGACCACGGCACTAAGTGCCTCATCCAGTCTGTTCTTGAACACCTTCAGGGACGACGACTCCACCACCTCCCTGGGCAGCCCATTCCAATGGCAAATCCTGCAAGGTGGAACTTCAGCCCAGAGACCTCTTGGGAAGGCTTGCAGCAAAAAACAGAGTAGCTCTATCTGCACAGGTCTGGAGGTTGTAGCCAGGTGGGGTAGGGCTCCTCTGCCAGGCAACCAGCAACAGAACAAGGGGACACAGCCTCAAGTTGTGCCAGGGCAGGTTCAGGCTGGATGTCAGGAGGAAGTTGTTGGCAGAGAGAGTGATTGGCATTGGAATGGGCTGCCCAGGGAGGTGGTGGAGTGGCTGTGCCTGGAGGTGTTGAAGCCAAGCCTGGCTGGGGCTCTTAGTGCCATGGTCTGGTTGATTGGGCAGGGCTGGGGATAGGTTGGGCTGGATGAGCTTGGAGCTCTCTTCCACCCTGGCTGATTCTGTGATCTGTGACTCGCAGGGAGCTTGGCCTCCTGCAGTCTGTCTCGCATCGGTGAGCACAGTGAAAAGTGAGGAGGCTGTGACATGACAGAGGTCACCTGGCTTTATGGCTGCTGGTCCTGAGCCAGTAACACCACAGGCACAGCAGGCCATGGGCTGGGCTGGTGTCACTAAGCCCATGCCCTGGGATACCTTTGCACTGCTAAGCTTCATGCCAGTCCAGCTCTTGCCTGCCCTCCAACAGCTGCCAACTGCTCCCATGGCTCATGTGGCTCTCGCTCGTCCTGCTGGGTTCTCCAACTGGGACAGGGGTTGATGGTCCCTCAGCCCCTTGGCTGCTCTGGTTGGCGGTGCCTGGAGAGAAGCAAAGCTGGAGAGCTGCAGAATCTGCCCCTCAGGGACGGTGAGTGCAAGGCGATGGATGCAGCTGAGGGGCCTAGAGCATAAGTCCTGTGAGGAGCAGCTGGGGGAGCTGGGAGTGTTCAGCCTGGAGAAGAGGCTGAGCAGAGACCTCATTGCTTTCTACAGTTCCCTGTAAGGAGGTTGAAGCCAGCTGGGGCTTGGTCTCTTCTCCCAAGGAACAAGTAATAGGACAAGATGAATTGGCCTCAAGTTACACCAGGGCAGGTTTAGGTTGGACATGAGGAACAATTTCTTGCCCAGAAAGGTTGCCAAGGCCTGGCCCAGGCTGCCCAGGGCAGTGGTGGAGTCCCCATCCCTGCAGAGGTTTCAAAGCCATAGAGATGCGATGCTGAGGGCCATGGTTTAGTGGTGCCCTGGCAGTGCTGGGTTAAAGGTTGGGCTTGAAGATCTGAAAGTTCTCAACTAACCAAACCAGTTCTATGATATTGGACTCATCTCTGTGCTCTGCCTCCAAGGCAGCTGTGTGCCCTCCTTGCTCTGCCTCCTCATTCCTGGCACCCAAGGTGGCTGCCTGCTGTCCCCATGCCCTCAGCAGGAAAGGGTCCAGCCAGCAGCCTCTATGTGGCCTGAGGCTATTCTTGTGTAGAGCAAAGCCAAAGCTTGCAGAGAAACCTGAAACCCAGCGAGACTTGGATTAGCAACCCGAAACTGAGGCCAGGATACAAGGCTTTGGGAAGAGCTTGGCAGAGTTTCAGGCAAGTGCGGGCTGAGTTTCAAGTCAGCTAAGGCTGACCTTTGAGTGAGCCTGCTGCTGGCAGCTCAGGGAGCATGGACCTGAATTTTAAGAGAGCCTGGGGAGTGAGTTTCAGGCCAAAAAAAAAAAGCCCTAACCCAACCCCCAAACCAAAACAGTTGAAGGTTTTAGGTGAAAAAAAAAAACAACAATGCAGACTTCTTCTGGTTTGGGGGTGATAACTCCTAGCCACTCACCTGCCCCCAAACCAGCAAAACCAGACTGGTGGTTACAGCTTGGCTGCACTCTCAGTTTCAATGCAGACTTAACCCCTTCCTCAGCATGGAGGAGCTCTTCCAGGCTTCCTCTGGGGTAGATCTCCATGGCTCTGTCTCCATCACAAAGCAGGTCTTGGGGGGGTTAGTGGTGGAAAGTCAAAGCTGGGCCTGAGCAGCTCAGCACTCCGGGCTCCTGGACACAAATCCATGTGGCAGATTGTACCTCAGAGGAGTTTATGGAAGGGTAGAATCATGGAAGTGATCAGGTGACAGATTCCAAAGGCTCTTAGAATCATTAAGATTGGAAAAGACTCCTAGCATCAAGTCCAACCATCAACCCAGCACCACTGTGCCCACTGTGTCCCCAGGTGCCATCTCCACACTCACAGGGATGGGGACTCCACCACCTCCCTCAGCAGCCTGTTCCAGTGCCTGACCACTCTTGCACTGAAGAAATTGTTCCTCATGTCCAACCTAAACCTCCTTGGGTGCAACTTGAGGCCATTTCCTCTCCTTCTAGCACTTGACACTAGAAGAGACCAAGCCCCATCTGGCTCCAGCCTCCTCTCAGGGAGTTGCAGAGAGTCAGAAGGTCTCCTTTCAGCCTCCTCTTCTCCAGCATAAATACCCACCCAGTTCCTCAGCTGCTCCTCACCAGCTCTGCTCTCCAGACCCTCCACCGGCTTTGATGCTTTGCATCTTCTGCAGCACCTCAATGTCCTTGGACTGAGTGGCCCAAAACCGAACCCAGTATTGAAGGTGTGGGACACAGCAGAATCAGAAGGTGTAGAGCTAGAAGATAGAGCTGCTGGAGCTCATACACAGAACCAAGCTCTTCTCTGTCCTTTCAGTTCAAGTTTGTAGATTGTCTTAGAAGAGAGGTCCAATTCCCTTGCTCTGTGCCCACCCAGGCCATGCTTTTGGACTTCCCAGGTTCAGTTCAGACTTGATTTTGGTCTGGGTCACAGGAATTCAACCTGCCCCCAAGTGCTATGGGTTTTCCAGCACCTCCAGGGATGGGGACTCCACCACCTCCCTGAGCAGCCTGTTCCAGTGCCTGACCACTCTTGCAGCAAAGAATTCTGTTCCTAATCTCCAACCTAAACCTCCCCTGCTGCAACTTAAGGCCATTTCCTTCCAGTTACTTGGCTGAATCAGACCAGGGGAAGGATCACAAGAGGGAAAGGCTGCTGCAGGAGACCAGAGTCCAGGGACCAGCCAGAGACAGGCAGGCAAGGCCACATAATAGCAGTGCCTGACGCCGAAGGCTGATGAGCAACCCAAAGCATGAGAAAATGACCACAAACAGAGCTGCCTGTCCCAGGCAAGTGGGAAGCAGCAGGGACCGACACAGTCTGAGCTTCTGAAGCTGTGGGCATGCTTCTCTTCCCATTCTGGTTGGTTGGGTTTTGTTTGCCACTGCTCTTACTGCAAGCTCATGACTCCCTTCCTCCCCTCACAGGCAGCATGTGATGGGTCTAGATTAGGGCAGGGAGGATGTGTTTGTAATCAAACCCACATTTCTCTGCATTGTCTGCCTTGCCTTGGCATTGAATTCAGCCCAAACCCCTACCCCCACCTCCCCAGCTGATGGTGGTTTAGTGCTGATTTTAAAAGCTCTGTGAAGGTAGAATTTTCCCAACTGGATTTTGCTTATCTCAGAGTCCTATTTTATGTAGCTCTGACAGCTCCTTTCATCCCTGCCAGGCTGTTGAAGTCCCTTCACACTTGGAGTACCAAAGGTGGAGCCTGAAGCCACAGAAGGGGCCTTTATGCCTCTGGAAGTGCCCTTCCATGGCATTCCCAGTTTTCTCACCTAGCTCCATGCCCTTGACTCCAGCTCTTTCTCCCACGCCGTGCCCTACTCCACCAGGCAGAGAGTGGCCTCATCTGCTGCTTTATTTCAGGCCCTTCTCTAATTTCACATTGACATTAGTTATTTATATAATGTCCTTAATACCAAAGAGTCAATACAGGAGGTGCTGTGGGGGGGTGCTGGTGGGTCTATGCCCACCTTCCCCGTGGCTCAGCAGGTGGCATCCACCGGTCACATTGGTCTGGAAGTGCTGGAGCAGCCCTGCAGCGTCTCACCACCTGGCACCAACTCCTCTGGCAGAGCAGGAGCCAGGTATCCCTCAGAGACATAGGGTCAGGCAGCACATGCCAGAAGGTAACTGGAGCTGCTCTGTCCCGGCTGCTGGATGCCCTCCCGTGGCAGCCAGCCTTGCCCTTGAAGTTCCACGCTCCCCTTCCACCCGCAGGCAAAGGCGGGGAAGGCGCTGGCAGATGCGCGATTCCCCCAAGGACGGTGTGTGGGCTTTACCCTGGGCCAGCTAAACAAATAGTTGGATGTCTGCTGCGTCGAAGAGCTGTTTGTGTCTCTGAGGCCGGGGTGGAACGCGTGGTGCTGGGGTGTGGGCAGTTCCTGTTGGGTTTGGTGCGTGGCTGCTCCAGCGCTGGCTCTAAAGGCGGCACTGATAACGCAGGGGCCGCTGCTGGCTTCCAGTTCCGCCTCGCTGCCTCTGGCTCTTTCATGTTCTCTGCTGTGGTTTGCAAAGCAGAGTTTAAAGTTTTCTGCTCTTTCTCTTTTTTTTTTTTTTGACTCCGACTAACCCTGGCTGCTGGACTCAAAGGGAAGGAAGTTGACTGCAGCCAAGAAGAGGAAGCCACTTGGTTTCCCTTCTGCATCTGCGAGACTCTGTGAAGGAGGAGGGGGAGTGGAGGAGAGGGAGAAGGGTGTATCCAGATCAGGAGTGAGATAGGATGGGAAGACAGCAAAGCTCTTTCCTTCCAGATTTGCTCAGCTCAGCAGGCTCCCTGCGTGCGTCAGTGGGGAGCAGAGAGAAAAAGGAACCGTGTCCTGGTCAATCTGTAGCCGGCGGCGTGGGGCAGCGCTGCAGCTCCAGCTGCCGATGGGCTGCGCGCTCCTGCCTGGCTCCCTGGCACTGCAGTGCGTGAAGGCAGCCACGACGGGGAGCTTCCTTCCCACAGGATGGTGGGTGCTGGCAGGGCAAGAGACCCAGCTGCCCTCCAGCCTGCTGGGCAGCAGCTGCCTCCCCAGGCTCCTTGGAGCGTGTGCAGAGCAGCATGGCCAGCACCCCGTGCCCAACGAGGACTCCCTCAAGGGGGATGCCAAGCATGTGGGTCCCTCTTGATGCCCACAACATCTACGCAGCTGGCAACCTCCAGTTCGGGGTCTTATTGCAGCCCGGTGACCAAAGGGGTGGCTGGAGCCTCTGAGCAATGCTGGTCCCTCTTGGGGCAGCAGAGCCTGGGGGCTTGGGCTACTGGTCACAGACACTGCTGCAGGCAGCTACTTCAGGGCATCTATTTGTGGAGCCCAGGACAGGGGAGGGCATGTGGAGGAAGGCAGGCAACAGGAGTGGTAGGAGCTGAGGGCTATTTCAGGCTCTGGTTGCTGACCCACCAGGCCACTCTCAGCTGGTTGCTTCCCCTGTAACTCCCTCATGCCAGGCTCACTCTTAATCATCAAGCCCAGGCCCCCTCTGCCACCTGCACCAGATGCTCCTGGGTCGGGGCAGGGGGGGCAGCTGCCATGCACCACAAAAGGTTTGTCACAAGGCCACCATGCTGGCTGTGGTCTTTTGATGTAAATCCACAGTAGGCTGGCAATTTGTGCCCTAGGATTGCTATCCACAGGTGAACATCCCTGAGGCATGATTTTGTCACCCTAGATATGGGTGACAAAGCTTTGCAGGTGGAGACAGAGAGGTGAGTATGTTGAAACAAGAACAGTCATTGCCCTGTGTCACACTCCATCGTGTGCTAAGGGCTGTGAGCTCCGTGCCTGAGCTCCTTCTCTGCCGACCAGCCCATGAAGCAACCCCAGGCAGAGGCCAGAAGCAAGCAGTGGGCACCAGGAGTGGTCCCAGAGCCCCCAGAGGCTGTGAGACAGAAAGGCATTGGCTGGCACCCTCATATCTTCCCCGCCAGCTTCTATATATGGACCTGGCCTCTCTGAATCCATCACACCAGGATCTCAAATGACACCCTGGGGAGGGAGGTGTGTGTGGGGGGAAATGTCTATTTTTAGCCCCTGAATGGATCTGTGCTGGAGCTGAGCTCTCTGCCCCCGTCAAGGGTACAGCATCATGTTGTGCTGGGAGGATTTTCTTGCATGGCTCATTGAATGGCCCCATCACCACCTTAGGTTGTGGCACAGGTAGGATGCAGCTTTGTGATCTCTGCTTCTTCTGCTGCTTTTGGGCTCTTGTTGCATCTCCCTCTCCAGAGCCAAGGGTATGGAAGGGACTGCTGTGGCTTGCTGAAATGTCTTTGTTTGGGCTGTGCTTCAATGCCACCTTCATTCACGGTGCTGTGGCAGCAGGAGTGCTCAAGAGCGTAAATCCCCTAGGGGTTTTTGATGGGTCTTAGGCGAGAGGAGCAGGAAGGGGGCATGTGAGGTGTGATGCTGCTGCGAGAGTCCCAACCCCTCTCTGCTGCTCGGGGAGCAGAGGCAGAAGGAGCCTGAGGAGGGTAGTAGTGATCTCTCCAAGTGCTGGCTGGGTTATGGTGCAGCACAATGATACTGTCCTGCTGACTGCCAGGAGCTGCCCTTTCCTTGCCCTGGTTTCAGCCGGAAACGAGTGAGGACAAGCAGATGCCAGGGAAGCCGGGCAGGAGCCTGGAGGGAAAGGGTTAAGGGGCACGCACCTCAGCTAGGTCTGCTGATTCTGGTACCCCTTTCTCATACCCTGACCACCCCCTTCCCCCTGCCCTTGCTTTGCTTTGCTGCAGGCATGGATGACTTCGAGTACAGCATCCAGCTGAGCGACAGGGACTGGGCTGAGTTCTACCTGCAGGCGGAGGAATGCGACCTAGCGCCGGCCGCCCTGGCCACGGCCGAGGAGCAGTGTCTCAGTGACATTGACCAAGGGGACAGCCTGCCGGGCAGGGACTGCCACGCCAGCACAAACGGGCAGCCCGCAGCCGCGGCGGGCAGCAGGCCAGAGCTTGGCACGGCCAGCTCGGCCCCACGTGGGGTGCCCGGAGACGCCTCCCCGCCCTGGCCCGCTGCTGGGCACCTCTCCTTGCCGGAGCTTCTGTCGGGCAGCGAGGACGAAGTGGAGCTGGGCTCCGTGGGCAGGTTTCTGTGTGACGGCGACAAGCCCGGCTGCCCTTTGCCCACCCTGATGCCCAGCGTGCAGGGGAGGCAGCCGCCCTGCCCCCCCGCAGCCCCCCTTGCCAGCCCAGCTGGTGGCACAGCCGAGAGCAGCCCGGGGCAGAACGCAGCATGTGAAGCGGCAGCACCGCAGCCGGCACCGGAGAAAGGAGCAGCCAGCGGCAGCCAGGCCATGGAGCATCCCGGGCAGGCGGCTGGAGCAAGCAGCCCCGCGCAGGCAGGGGGCACAGGAGGGGCACAGCCCCATGGCAAAGCGCTGGCACAGCCGGGGGCTCCCGTGCAGGACAGCTTGCCGGCACTGGCTGCCTCCCCGAAGGCTTCAGCGAGGAAAAGCCTTGGCAGCAGCGCTTCCCGCTCGGACCTGGGGGTGCAGGGACCCCTGCGTGACCCCCCGCCAGGGCAGCCACTGGAGACTGTCCCCAAAGCACCCAGCTCCCCAGCGCGGGAGAGGGAGAGCAGGGAGAGAACGGGCACCGAGCCCAGCTCCCCGGACGTGGTGAGGCCCAAGGTGCCAGGACAGTCGAAAAAGAGCCGCAAGCAACGTGGAGCCAGTGTCACTGAGGCAGCCCAAGGGGACAGGGAGCCTGCGGGGGTGGTGGCACCAGGGACTGGCGGAGCTGCGAAGACGCCTTTGAGCTCGCCGCTGTCCTCACGGAAGAGCAAAGGGAAGGAGAAGGCAGCCAAGCCAGCGCTGGTGAAGCTGGGCAGCGAGGAGGCAGCGGATAGCAAACAGCCAGTGCCCGGCCCTGGCACGGATGAGGGTGATCCGGCCACCAGCACCCCCCTGAAGCAGAAGGTGAAGGAGCCAGGGACGCAGCCCCCGGGGAAGGCAAAAGCCACCAAGCAGCCAAAGCCAGGACAGGCTGGTGGCTTGGGTGTACGTGACAATGTGCCAGTCATCCCTGCCAGCGAGGCCGCGGCTCCCCTGGCAGAGGCATGCCAGGAGGCACCCCAGGAGCCTCTCCAACCTAAGAGTGTGGTGGCTTCTGGAGGGGATGCTGCACCCCAGGAGCTTCCCCATCCCAAGAGAATGGTGGCTTCTGGAGCATGTGCTGCACCCTGGGAGCTTCCCCATCCCAAGAGTGTGGTGGCTTCTGGAGGGGATGCTGCACCCCAGGAGCTTTCCCATCCCAAGAGAATGGTGGCTTCTGGAGCATGTGCTGCACCNGATGCTGCACCCCAGGAGCCTCTCCAACCTAAGAGTGTGGTGGCTTCTGGAGGGGATGCTGCACCCCAGGAGCCTCTCCAACCTAAGAGTGTGGTGGCTTCTGGAGGGGATGCTGCACCCCAGGAGCTTCCCCATCCCAAGAGAATGGTGGCTTCTGGAGCATGTGCTGCACCCTGGGAGCTTCCCCATCCCAAGAGTGTGGTGGCTTCTGGAGGGGATGCTGCACCCCAGGAGCTTCCCCATCCCAAGAGAATGGTGGCTTCTGGAGCATGTGCTGCACCCTGGGAGCTTCCCCATCCCAAGAGTGTGGTGGCTTCTGGAGGGGATGCTGCACCCCAGGAGCTTCCCCATCCCAAGAGAATGGTGGCTTCTGGAGCATGTGCTGCACCCCAGGAGCCACTCCATCCCAAGAGAATGGTGGCTTCTGTAGGGGATGCTACTGGGGGAGCTTGTGGGGAGCCTGCAGCTGAGGTCCCCGAGGAGCTGGGCCCCTCTTGCTTTGCAGCAGAGGCCCCTGCAAGGGCAGACACCCTGGACGTGACTTGGCCCGAGATGTACGACTATATGTTTTGTGACTCCCAAGGAGAAGAAGAAGAAATGTGGAGCTCCATGGAAGGGGAGGAAACTCCCTTGGAAAGGGAAATATCCTTGCCTGAACTGTATGAATATTTTTTCAACGAACCAGAAGGAAACAGGAAAAAATTCAAGAGCAAAGACAGGAAGAGAAAGAAGCTCAGCAGCTGGGGCCAGGCTGGGCTGCAGGAGGACCCCAGCTCGGCTGCAGTCAGAGACTCGCTGGTGATCTCAGTCCCTGAGGTCTGTGAACACTTCTTCCGAGATGGGCCTGGCAGCAGGGTGGGCTGGAGGAGGATTTTCTCAGTCGCTCCAGCCTCCGAGGTGAAGAAAGCCGTGGGGGCTTTGAAGTCCCTCCTGCAGAGGCATCTGGTGGGAGCTCAAGCCCCAGCCCCTCAGGCGCTCCTGAGGAGAGGATCTGGAGAGAAGCTCTGCCTCGTCCCGCTGGCTCCGCTGGGAAGAGAGCAGGCACAGCCAGAAGGTGCAGACATGGCCCTTGCGCTGAGAGGTAAAGCACTGCTCCCCCCGCACGCTGGGCATGCAGATGGGCCTCTGCCTTGCCTGCTCTCCCCTGCTCCCACTGCCCCTGGGCAGCCTGGCAGCCGGCTCTGGCCCATCTCTGCTCCAGCTGCGGTGGCGTTAAGGCCTCCTTGCCCATGGGAGTGTTTTGGTGGGCTCTGCCAGCTTTAGTGGGTCTGATATGGCACCCCCTGGCACCTTAACCTTGCCACATGGCAGCCCTGGGCTGCCACCACCGTGTCATGCCCTGTGTCTTTGGCTTCTCGTGATGCTCAGGCTGTCCTGTCTGGCTCCCAGTGCTGAAGGAGGCTTGGGATCTAGGGACTGTCCATGCATAACTTGATTTGCTCCCCACAAGCTCCTGGAGCAGAGGTGGTCCTGGCAGCATGCATGCAACAGGCTGAACCTCAGGCTGGCCTGAAGTCCCAGTCCTAGCTGACTCCACTTGTCCCCCTGAGCTGGTATAGCTCACTGTAGATGTTCATCTGCACTCTAGCCAGGGAGAGCTTGCTGAAGCAGAGGATAAATTCAGCCCAGCTGGTGTCACTGCACCAGGCAGAGAGAGGAACCTCCCATCCCAGAGCTCTCTGACTGCCTGCAGCACCACAAAGCTCTGTTTCTGACCAGGCAATGGGAGGCAGAGCAGCAAAAACCCTTCTGTGCCAAAGACCTCCTGCCCTTGAGATAAGGCAAGGGCTGCTGAGCTGCTGTCCTGTTCAGGCTGGACTGATAACTAATGGGGGTGGAAAAGGTGTGCATGGGGTAGGACATGTCCAAGGCTTCCAACTGGAAGAGGTGAGGAGGACTTTAAAGCACAGACCAGCTTGGGAATCACTCTGCAGAGACCTCAGAGGTTTCCTGAGGCAGGTAAGAGAAATGAGGCTGAAAGGAGAGCAAGTCTGACCCAGGAGGACAACCAAGACATTGATCTATGGTCTGGTTGATTGGATAGAGCTGGGTGCTAGGTTGGACTGGATGAGCTTGGAGGTCTCTTGCAACCTGCTTGCTTCTATGATTCTATGATCTCCAAGCTTCTCTGATGCTGATGGCCACAGTACCTCATTGTTAGTACTAAAACCAAACAGTGAATGACTCATCCCAAGGGCTGCCTCCAAATGGAGATTCCAGCCTGTTTGCACAGACAAAAACATCTTTGCTGTGTTTGTGGCTTATTAATAAGTCACTGCTCAGATAAACAGAGGAGTGAAAATAACCTGCAGCATCTCTGCAAGTTGTGCCAGGCTGGAACTCCAGCAGAGGAAGAAATGGAGAGCACTCTGGCTTGTCTCCCTCTCTGGATCTAGCAGGTGGTAGGAGTGAGGTCATGAGAGTCATAGATTCATAAAATGTGTAGGGTTGGAAGGGACCTTAAAGCTCAGCCAGTTCCAACCCCCCTGCCGTGGGCAGGGACACCTCTCACCAGCCCAGGTTGCTCGAGGTCTCATCCAGCCTGGCCTTGAATGCCTCCAGAGATCAAAGATCACATTGGGTGCTTCTGTGCTCCACAACCTCTCTGGGAAACCTGTGCCAGTGTCTTACCACTCTCAACCTGTGCCAGTTTCTCCTCACCCTCACTGTCCAGAATTTCTTTCTAACCTCCAGTCTAAATGTTCCCTCAAGTTTCAATCCATTCCTTCCCCTCCTATCCTCCTTGCTGCCCCTCAGGAGCATGTGTGTTGTCCTGGAGCTGCCTGCATCTTGCAGGAAGGAGACCTTGCTCACAGGGACCTGCCTGCACCCTCAGAGCATCAGCACCCACCCCAGGAACTGCTAAATCCTCAATCTGCTCCCCAGACCTGGGAAAGAGGTGCAGGGAGGTGGTGAGGCAGGCAGAGGTCCTGGAGACATCTCATCTACTGACTGCCTGGTCCTGGAGACATCTCTGCTGAGT
This sequence comes from Tricholaema leucomelas, assembly GCA_013400475.1. Taxonomy (NCBI): domain Eukaryota; kingdom Metazoa; phylum Chordata; class Aves; order Piciformes; family Lybiidae; genus Tricholaema lacrymosa; species Tricholaema leucomelas. The sequence continues at coordinate 492,784 of WAAF01017933.1, read as the reverse complement.
GTGCCTTCCATGGGCAGCTCTAACAAATACTTGCCTTGGGCTCTTAAAATGTCAGACTGAGGGGTAGAGAAAATGAGTCCCTCTCCTTATCTGAGCCCTAAATAGACAACGTTTGACTCGACCAAGGTGCAAAAAGGTCTTCTGGGGCAGATTTCTCTGAGGGTGCAAGAGACCTGCTGGCCCAGAGGGAGCTGAGCCTGCTGTGGCAGAGAAGGCAGCCTCAAACCCCAAGCCTTGTGCTCTTCTTCTCACAGGGGGGCCAGAGACTCCGTTGGCACTGACCCACAAAGATATGTGCCTTGTCTTCTGTGCCTTTGCATCCTGGGCAGTGAAGACCTCTGACCTGCAAGCTCCAGATGCCTGGAAGACCAGTACGTATGGTGCCCAGGCTGGGAGGGAGGAAGGGTGGGAAAGGCCTCCTGGTGGGGAGAAAGGCAGGGATGCTGCCACACCTAACCATGCCTGTGGGAGAATGCAGGCATCTCCCTGCTCCCCCTCCCCAAAGTGTCCTGTTGCTGTCTAATACCTTCTCTCCTACAGGAATGCCAGCCCTCATTCCTACTCATGTTCTTAGAGTCATAGAATGCATCAGGTTGGAAGCGACCCTCAAAGGTCTTGTCCCATTACCTGCAGGGACACCTTGAACTAGAGCAGGTTGCTCAGGGGTTGTCCTTTCCCCACACAAAGTGACTGCTGCCTTGAGCTGCAGGACAAGTCTGTGTGCCTGGCTTTGGCCCCACTCCCTCCATCTGTTAGACCAGGGACCAGTGTGTCAGGGGCAGAGAGGCTTCTTTAGGGTCCTCAAGGATCCTTCAACTCAGCTGGAGCAAATGCCACTGATTTTCTGCTTTCAAAAGAGAAGCTTTTCTCCAGAGAAGGCTCAGCAACAGAACAAGTGGACACAGCCCCAAGTTGTGCTGGGGGAGATATAGGCTGGATGTTAGGAGGAAGATTTCACAGGGAGAGTGATTGGCATTGGAATGGGCTGCCCAGGGAGGTGGTGGAGTCGCTGTCCCTGGAGGTGTTGAAGCCAAGCCTGGCTGGGGCACTTAGTGCCATGGTCTGGTTGATTGGGCAGGGCTGGGTGCTAGGTTGGGCTGGCTGAGCTTGGAGCTCTCTTCCAACCTGCTTGATTCTATTCTATTCCATTCAATTCCATTCTATCCCATTCCATTCTATCCTATCCTATTCTATTCTGTTCATTCTATTCTATTCTAATTCTATTCTATTCTATTCTATTCTGTTCAATTCCATTCCATTCCATTCTATTCCATTCTATTCTATCCCATTCCATTCCATTCCATTCCATTCCATTCCATTCTATCCTATCCTATTCTGTTCTGTTCCATTCAATTCCATTCCATTTCATCCTATTCTATTCTGTTCAATTCCATTCCATTCCATTCTATTCATCTGAAGTCCTGAGAGCTGAGTCCTACAAGCAGACTAAGCTCTCTCAACTCCTCTCCCCTCCAACCACAGCCTTTGACTAACTGGTGGGGAGGGGTGAAGCTGGGCCAACACAAATCAGTCAAGCTCTGACCCAAGGGTTGAGGGTTGCTGGGTGAGTAGGATGTGGGAAAACAAGAGCACAACAAGGTCCAGCCCATGGGCACCAGAGAGCCCCCACGGTGGGAGGTGAGACACCAGGGCCAGGGCTTCCTGCTGCTTGTCCAGGCAAGGAATGTTCCTCACTAAGGTCACACAGGAAGCTGACACCCAGGGCTGAGAATAGCTCGTTAGCTAAAGTTGCTCAGTGCAATCATCACAAGGAGCTTTTGGCCTGCTTCTCCTTGCCTTCTTAGTATGAGCTGCTAGATGTGGCCTCAGGCTTCGTGTCCTCAGGGTTGCATAACTCAGCAAGCAGCAAGCACCCTGGCAAAGGAAGGGAGGTGAGAGGCAGTTGGACAGCCTGGGCTGGCAATTCTGGCACTTTAGGTTCTGTAGGTTGAATTCTCCTGCCTGTGACCCGAACTCTAAGACACAGACCAAAATCAAGTCTGAACTGAACCTGGGAAGTCCAAAAGCATGGCCTGGGTGGGCACAGAGCAAGCGAATTGGACCTCTCTTCTAAGCCAATCTACAAACTTGAACTGAAAGGACAGAGAAGAGCTTGGTTCTGTGTATGAGCTCCAGCAGCTCTATCTTCTAGCTCTACACCTTCTGATTCTGCTGTGTCCCACACCTTCAATACTGGGTTCAGTTTTGGGCCACTCAGTCCAAGGACATTGAGGTGCTGCAGAAGATGCAAAGCATCAAAGCCGGTGGAGGGTCTGGAGAGCAGAGCTGGTGAGGAGCAGCTGAGGAACTGGGTGGGTATTTATGCTGGAGAAGAGGAGGCTGAAAGGAGACCTTCTGACTCTCTGCAACTCCCTGAGAGGAGGCTGGAGCCAGATGGGGCTTGGTCTCTTCTAGTGTCAAGTGCTAGAAGGAGAGGAAATGGCCTCAAGTTGCACCCAAGGAGGTTTAGGTTGGACATGAGGAACAATTTCTTCAGTGCAAGAGTGGTCAGGCACTGGAACAGGCTGCTGAGGGAGGTGGTGGAGTCCCCATCCCTGGAGGTGCTGGAAAGCCCACGGTGATGTTGGGTTGGTGGTTGGACTGGGTGGTCTTAGAGGGCTTTTCCAACCCAAACAATTCTATGATTTTACCCCCCTAGAACCCATAGACCAGAATGTGCCAAGCAGCTTGTGTAGAAAAAAGATCTTCATGTCTGGAAGAAGCACCCAGACTGACTCTGGAACTGTGTTGGGCTCTTTTCCAGTGTTCCTGGCAAGCTTTGGTACCCTTTCTGCCATCCGCTACTTCCGAAGGCAGGTCAGAGAAGGACACCCCCGGATCTAGGCTCAGCACACGCCAGAGATGCTTCCTAAGGACAGGAGAGGACAGTGGAGGCAGAGGCTGGGGACTTTGTTCTTGGGCAGTGTGAGAAGCCTGGATCCCAGCACCAAGACTTCTCTGGACCCATCGCTGAAGGGGACAGGATGTCACAGGGAGCAGGATCCTTCCGGTGACAGTCAGTGAGAACACGGTAGGCAGTTTGTACCTGGACTGGACAGAAGAGGAGCCCAGCCTGGGCTGGCTCTGGTCTTTGTTGGCACACTTCTTGCACACTTGGGCCACCTCCTAGGAGGAGTCACAGTGTCTCTTCCAGGGCACTGCTTGTCTGTCACCTGGTGGCAAAAGAGGGCACTGAGGTGGTGGAAGGAGAGAGCAAAAGCAAGCAGGGAGGTGCTTTGTTCCTAAGGGCGAGCTGGGTTACCTGTGGAGGAGGAGAGGAGAGCTTTGTGAAGAGCTGGCTCTGTCCAAACATGGGGCTTTGCTAAGCATGCACTGACCACACGTGGCCAGCTGGGCAGCACCTAAAGGGGCATGAAAGGGCCACTGGCTTGGCAAGGCCCAGGTCTCCCATGACTGGCTTGGCTCTCTGCAGGAGGGACTCATCCTCTTGGATTTCACTCCAAGAAGTCACAGCTTGCTCTAACAGCAGGCTCAGATAGGGTTTCTGTTGCATGTAGTCCCCTCAAGCCCTGCTGAGCTGAAGCCATGGGTGCCAGGACATGCCTGTGGGTGAGGAGCACCCACTGCAAGGCTGCACCTTGCTCCTGCAGGCAGAGGGTGGGCAGGTGGCATGCAGGCAGGGCCAGGGGTGCAGGAGGGAAAGGGGCTGAGCTCAGGGGAGCCTCAGGAAAGAGGTCTGGCAAGGACAGCAGCATGTTGGAGAGGAGGTAGGTGCAGGTATTTGGCCAGGAGGATCACCAGGTGAAGGGTCTGGGTGTGTGACTTGGTCCCTCCTCTGCCTCCCACCCTACTAGAGCTGGCCAGGAGGAGACGTCAAGTAAGGAGATGCTGTGGCTGGGTGTGTAACCTCGTGGGGCTGGAGGGGACCCTGAGTGGGATGTGGAGGGGAAAATGAGAAGGAAGTGGTTCAGGTTCTTCCCTGTCTCTACTGCCCTCCTGACCACTCAAGGGCATTACTCCCGTGGGGTTTTCTTCACTCCCAAGTCCAGTGACAGCACGAAGGTGAGATTTGTTAAGCACTTAGGGACCAGATCTACAAAGGTGCTGGGGGAAACCTGCCCAGAACACCCGTGTGGATCTGCTCAAGGGCTTGACAGGAGCAGACTGAGGCAGTGAAAGGAGAGAGAGAAGGTTTGGGTCTTGCCTTGCAATTTAACGTGTGTGGGGCTGCACTTAAGCCCCTCTATCCCTGCTGCTAAGAGAGGGCACTGTGCAGTTGTACAGTCAGACAGGCAGCAGTGAAGAGCGAGAGAGAGAGAGATGTGCAGGCTCTGTAGGGGCTGTAGCAGCTACACAGCCAGAAAGAGGACTTCTGAGGAGGAGGGGAACAGAGGAAAGATGCTGGAAGCTTCTAATAAAGATCTATCTCATGAATACTTCACTGTCTGCCTTGTTTGTGTGCGAGAGTGATGAAGGAGTACTGAGTGCTAAAGAATGACAACTCAGCCCTCTGGGTGCCAAACCGGAGGAGTCGATGTGCTGCTGGAGGCAGCCCTGAGGGGCAGGGTTGTCCTGGAGTCCAGTATACCCCAAGCCCCCTCTCCCTCTGTGGTCTGAATGGGAGAGGAAAAGGCGCCAAAAGCCTGATCCGCGCCGGCCCTGCAGGCGTGAGGGGGGGAGCGAAGGGACCCTCCGGCCCCAGGGGTGCCCACGAAGTGCCCGCGGGAGCAGCAAAGGCTCCTCCGGCACCAGGGGTGCCCGCGGCGGGAGCAAAGGCTCCTCCGGCACCAGGGGTGCCCGCGGCGGGAGCAAAGGCTCCTCCGGCACCAGGGGTGCCCGCGGCGGGAGCAAAGGCTCCTCCGGCACCAGGGGTGCCCGCGGGTGAAGCAAAGGCTCCTCCGGCACCAGGGGTGCCCGCGGGAGAAGCAAAGGCTCCTCCGGCACCAGGGGTGCCCGCGGGAGCAGCAAAGGCTCCTCCGGCACGAGGGCTGCCCGCGCAGTGCCCGCGGCGGGAGCGAAGGGACCCTCCGGCACGAGGGCTGCCCGCGCAGTGCCCGCGGGGGAAGCAGAGGCCCCTCCGGCACGAGGGCTGCCCGCGCAGCGCCCGCGGGGGGAAGCAGAGGCCCCTCCGGCACGAGGGCTGCCCGCGCAGCGCCCGCGCTGTGTCGCGCTGTGATTGGCTGTGCTCTTCGCGCCCAGGCAGCGCTAACTCGGCCCTTTGTCTGGGAAGGGTAGCACCGCCGGGGTCCTTCCCGCCGTGGGGTCCCTGCCTTAGAGTTCTCCCCCGCCTGGATAGTTCCTGCGGAAGGAGTCCCTTGGCGCTCCGACGGACAAGGTCCTGAGGGACAGGAGCGTCCCTGCTTTGGGCGGCTCCCACCATAAGCACCCTCTTTGTGTAGCTTGATTGGCCCTAAAGATCCTCGGAGGTCTTTGAAAGGGAGCGAGGGGACAAGCCTCTGGGCTGCCCTTTCAGCCAGCCTGGCTCACCTGTGAGGGAGCTTTTCACAGCCTCACAGTATCACCAAGGTTGGAAGAGACCTCATAGATCTTCAAGTCCAAGCCGTTCCCACAGAGCTCAAGGCTGGACCATGGCACCAAGTGCCACGTCCAATCCTGCCTTGAACAGCTCCAGGGACAGCGACTCCACCACCTCCCTGGGCAGCCCATGCCAGTAGCCAATGACTTGCCAGGGGTGCCCAGTGACAGGGCAAGGGGCAACAGGCACAAACTGGAACCCAGGAGATTCCATTTGGACTTAAGGAGAAAATTCTTTGGTGTGAGGGTGCTGGAGGCCTGGAGCAGGCTGCCCAGAGAGGTTGTGGAGTCTCCTTCCCTGGGGAGATTCCAAACCTGCCTGACCGTTGTGATCCTGCTGTGGGTGCCCTGCTGCAGGAGGGGGTTGGACTGGATGCTCTCCAGAGGTTCGCTTCCAACCCTGAGATGTAAATGTGGTGCAGCATCTCCCCCTGCTAGAAGTCACTGAAGGTGCTGGGTGATCCAGCAGGTTACAGGTGTCTTTCACACTCCTCCTGATCTCTGCTGGAAGGAGTGGGTGAGATCAATATTTCAGATGTTTTCAGCCCACTGCAGATGCAAAAGGAAATACTGAAAGAGCTTCTTGGCATCAGGAGATCAGCTCTGGGGGGGATGTCCACTGCGCTCCGTCAAGCAGCAGCGTCCCCAGTGTCCTTCAAGGCAACCAGCCTGGACTTGCCACCAGTTTTAATGCTTGCTTCATTTTCTGACCTTTTAAGCTCTCTTCATGGCCAGGTCATCTTGCCTGTGTCTCAGCCCAGAAGGAGGAGCTAGGAGCTCAGCACCCTTTGCAGCAGCCACCGCCACAACAGAAACGACCTTTGCAGTGCATCCTCGCTGCCGGGAGCCTGTTTGGCCTCCACCGAAGAAGAGTGGCAGGGCTGGAGGTGGGGGCTGTGCCATCCCACCCCACTCCTTAGCCTTGCACGTAGCTCCCACATCTGACACCTTGTGTTGCCAAGCAGATGAAAAAGTCAGGCAGGTGCACGGCCAAGAAGTGCCCCTGGACCTCATCGTTATGTGCCAGCCGGCCGCGGGGTCCTGGCTGTGCCACCCCCACCCCCTCTGCTGCAGCAATCCATTTTGTCACAGCAGCTCCTTCCCTCTCCTTTTGGTTTCAGCTCTCTGTAATAAAAGCAGAGCACAGCTCCCCCTGGACATTTCTGCTGGGCCATTTCTGAGTGATGTCTGTCTTCTCCCCGCACTTCAGAGGCATTCCTGAGGGCTGATGGTGCTGTGCCAGACAGACCCACGAGTGCCAGCGCAGGCAGAGGGCAGAGCAGTGACCTCCCTTCTTACCCAGAGCTGTCAGAAATGCCACTCGCTTCAGGCAGTGGTGACAAGGTGCCATAGTTTGGTGGATTCTCCCACCCACAGGGCAGTAAGGGAGTTGCCGATTGCAACACCAGACCAAATCCTGCACATCTTGGGGGTGCTGCTGGGGGAGAAGCTCAACAGGAGCCAGCAGTGTGCACTTGCAGCCCAGAAAGCCAAGCAGAGCCTGGGCTGCAGCAGCAGAAGTGTGGCCAGCAGGGCCAGGGAGGTGATTCTTCCCCTCTGCTCCGTTCTGCTGAGACCCCACCTGCAGTACTGCATCCAGTTCTGGAGCCCCTGGGACAAGAGGGATGTGGAGATGCTGGAGAGTGTCCAGAGCAGGGCCAGGAGGATGCTGAGAGGGCTGCAGCAGCTCTGCTGTGAGCACAGACTGAAAGAGTTGGGGCTGTGCAGGCTGGAGCAGAGGAGGCTCCCAGGTGACCTTCTTGTGGCCTTCTAGGATCTGAAGGGGGCTACAAGAAAGCTGGGGAGGGACTTCTTAGGCTGTCAGGGAGTGCCAGGACTGGGGGGAATGGAGCAAAGCTGGAGGTGGGGAGAGTCAGACTGGATGTGAGGAGGAATTTGTTGAGCATGAGAGTGGTGAGAGGCTGGAATGGGTTGCCCAGGGAGGTGGTTGAGGCCCCATGGCTGGAGGTGTTCAAGACCAGGTTGGCTGAGGCTGTGGGCAGCCTGCTCTAGAGTAGGGTGTCCCTGGGCATGGCAGGGGGGTTGGAACTGGCTGATCCTTGTGGTCCTTTCCAACCCTGACTGATTCTATGTTCCTAAAGGGCTCTGCCAGGGAGGTGCTGGAGTTTCCAAGCAGGTTTGCCCAGCAGACCTTTCCCCGACCTCAGCTGTGGTTTCAGGCAGCTGCTCACAAGAAGAGACAGGTTCTTACAAAGGGCTCACCAAGGAATGCCCAAACCTCAATGCCAGGGTGAAAAAGATCAGCGAGTCCACAGGGAGCAACGGAGCAGGAGCTGCCTGGGTGGGCAGCTCTGCCGCAGCTATACCATGAGCCCAAGCTCCTGGGGCTCCAGACTCCTGAAGCCAAAGGAGCAGGTCACAGGCTACATTTTCTTGCTTTAAAAAACACCTCTCTGCTGGCCTATTATTATTGTGATTATTGGTCTGGGAGCAAAAGGAGTTGGAACTTGTGGCTTGGAAATGGGAAAGCAGAGAGGAACAGCACAGCCCGCGGTGCTTCAGGCACTGCTCTGGGCTTGCAGCTCTGGTTTCAGACAGTGGGGACACCTGATTCAGGACTTTTAGCACTTGGAGGGAGTGGAGGGGTGGAGAGATCATTTGTCAGAGGGTGAATTGTTGGCAGCTAGTGTCATCTCATGCCTTTCATCTGGGAATAAAGACGCAGCTATCCTGTGACCAGGCTGAGCAGTGGGATGTGCACAGGCTTGCTGGCAGCTCCAGAGCGTTGGGGCTGCAGGCTCTGGGCAACCTGGCTCAGATCATAGCCCTGCTGCAGCCAGGCTCTGAGGAAAGAGTTCACTGTGCAGGAGGTGAGAGGTGGTTTGTGTCTTTATGGGCTCTACAGCTTCCATGTTAATGCGACCTGCACTGAGACAGCTACTGCCACTTAAATAAACCCTCTGGTTTGGAACCCTGACCCTGCTGGTGGAGGGAAAGGAAGAGAGTGAATGAGGCACTTAGTGCCATGGTCTGGTTGACTGGATAGGGCTGGGTGCTAGATTGGACTGGATGATCTTGCAGGTCTCTTCCAACCTGCTTGATTCTATGACTCCTTCTTTCAGAAAGAATGGAGTTTTCATGGGCATAGGGCAGGGGTCCATGAACAGAGCTCCCAAGCACAGCCTTGTTCCTACCTCTCATGGAGCCACTTGGGTCAGCATCTGGATAGAATCATAGGATGACAGACTGGTAAGGATGGAAAGGACCTCTGGAGATGATCCACTCTAGCCCCTCTGCCACAGCAGGACCACCTAGGGCAGGCCACAGAGGAGTATGTGCAGGTGGGTGTTGAGATTCTCCAGAGAAGGAGACTCCACAACCCCTCTGGGCAGCCTGCTGCAGGGCTCTGCCACCCTCAGAGTAAAGAAGTTTTTCCTCTGTGTTCCACTTCGCATCCACGGCACCTTGTCAAGGGATAGGAAACCATCAGGTGAAAAGCAATGCCCAACAAAACCCAAATGGCTCAAGAGGGTAACCAGGCAGTGCTCAAGAGCTTGGGTGCAGGTCTTGATCCATCTGATGCTTATAGGGGCTGGTTTGGAAAGATTTTAAGGCTTGCCCATGCACACAAACTGCTAGACAGCAAATAAGATATGGCAGGGAGCAGGTGGAGTGGTCAACTGGACAATAGCATTCAGGGGTGGGACACTGAAGTCCTGTGCAACTATTCCAGTGGCAGTTTGTTGTCCCTATCCTCAATTCCTAGGGCATAGGCAAAGAAGATATGGCAGGGAGCAGGCTGGAATGGTCAACTGGATAACAGCATTCAGGGGTGGGACACTGAGGTCTGTTGGTGCAAACCCCTGCTGGTGCTAGTTTGCAAAGGGCATGCTCACATTCCATCCTGAAACGCTATGTTCTGTGCTGGGCAGCAGCTGGAAGCAGCTCCACTCTGCCCCAGGAGTCCTGCAGGAACAAGGCACTAAGTCAGGCAGAGAGGCATGGACGCGGAAACGGAGTTGAGGAGCTGAAATTGGAGCCCAACAGACCACGGCAGCTGCGCACAAAGACATGCGCTGGAAGCGTGAGAAAGCAGCATGTTGAGAGGGCAGCCTGTGAGAGAGTGACAAATTTAGCCCAGATGTAGCCAGGGAGGGAAGTTGCCACTCCAGGGGCCTGAGTAAAATTGCTTTAGAAGTTGGTGTGTCTCAGCAGTGCTCCGAAAGCAGGACCTTGCACCTCACTCTGGGTGGCCCTGTGCATGGAATCCCAGCAGGCTGGGGTTGGAAGAGACCTGCTGGAGATCATCCAGTCCAACTCCCCCTGCTGAAGCAGGGCACCCACAGCAGCTTGCCCAGCTTCACAGTGGCCAAGTGGGGTTGGAAGCTCTCCAGAGTTGGAGACTCCATAACCTTTCTGGGCAGCCTGCTGTAGGCCTCCATAGTATCACAGAATATGTCTTGTTTCATAGAATCAGGCAGGTTGGAAGAGAGCTCCAAGCTCATCCAGCCCAACCTAGCACCCAGCCCTAGCCAGTCAACCAGACCATGGCACTCAGTGCCCCAGCCAGGCTTGGCTTCAACACCTGCAGGGACAGTGACTCCACCACCTCCCTGGGCAGCCCATTCCAATGGCAAATCACTTCAGCACCCTCACAGCAAAGAAGTTTCTCCTTAAATTCAAGTGGAACCTCCTGGCTCTCATTCTGTGCCAGTTGCCCCTTTTCAGTGGTGCCAGTGCCAGGACAAGAGCCCAGCCCCAGCCTCTTGTCCCCCACCCTTTAGCTATTGATTAGTAGTGAGAAGATCCCCTCTCAGACTGCTCTTCTCCAGCCAATCAGCCTCATATCTCTCAGATGGAGGAGATCTCCGAGGTCATCAAGTCCAAGCATGCAGGGACAGAAGTGGCCTCCAGGTGTCTGGATGCAGTTGTCAGGATGACATTCCCTTGCCAAGCAAGTCCCTGCCATCAACAGCTCCCCTTCCTATGGCTGTCATGAAATGAGGTTAGGCTGATGAAACCAGAGCCAAACCACGGTGTGCTCAGCTCTGTGTGTGACTCTGGGGCTCCGTGGGGCTGCCCAGTGTGTCCCACTCATTTCACCCAGGCACAGACCAACCCACAGAGCCACTTGGAGCCACCCAGCTGATTTCCCAGAGCATCCTCTCACCTTCAGCCCAGCACACAGGGCTGAAGCAAAGTCCAAGGAGCTTTGGCATGAGACCTCCAGCCAGGTCTCAAATTCAGGGCAGACTTTGCTCTAGGATTAGGTGTTTGCAAGCGCCTGACCTGAAGCAAAAGCAGTCAGCACTCTTGGAAATCCTCCTGGACACAGAACCTCAAAGTCCTGAAGGGAGGAAGGGTAGGAGCAACAGACAACATTTCATAGTATCACAGAATCAGTCAGGGTTGGAAGGGACCACGAGGATCAGCCAGTTCCAACCACAACATTTCATAGTATCACAGAATCAGTCAGGGTTGGAAGGGACCACGAGGATCAGCCAGTTCCAACCACAACATTTCATAGTGTCACAGAATCAGTCAGGGTTGGAAGGGACTACGAGGATCAGCCAGTTCCAACCCCCCTGCCGTGTCCATTTCACCTCCATTCAAGCAGACGACGGCAAAGTGAGAGAGAAGCCTTCCAGAAGAATCTGTATTGCAATTTTCCAGTCACACAGAAATGCACCAGAGAACTTGCCCAGCAACAGGGAGAAGCTTTTCCCTTTAAGCCACACTGCAGGCAGCACTCTTGAAACCTGATTTAAAAGCTCATGGTGACCATCTCCAAAGCTCCTGAGCTTCCTCCCACTGTGCTGTGTGCTTCTGGTGCTCCCCAGGGCACTTTTGTTCTGAATAAATAGATATTTTCTTTTTTTTTTTGGGGGGGGGGAAGAGAGTGGAAGGAGGGAGGGGTTATTAGGATAGAATTCTTCCCCATCTGACAGTAAACCTGAAACAAAAACCCAACGAACAGCAAGAAGACCCAAACCAACACACACACCCCACTCCTGCCACATGCCTATTCTACATCATCCACAACCAGAACATTAAATAGATCCCCAGGTCAGCCACATGTACACATTAAATACAGATAATCCACTCAAACCTTGCCTGTAAACTTCGTTGATACCTTCCAAACACAAACCAAAGAAGTAAAACTTAATACAGAGATATTCAAGTACAAAAAGTGTGTCCCAAGCTCCCCCCCCGCCCCTCCAAGGCTTTGCACCGGTGAAAGAACACCAAAAAGAGAGGTTTTGGAGGGGTTATTTTTTGGTTTGCAGCCTCCCTAGGGACCAAAGGTTAAGAATTTGGAGGCTCAGGTAAAAAATATTTGGATTTGCTGCTGGCTTTCTATGTGCTAAAGGATCTGGCTTAAGGTGGCTGGAAAATGATAGCACTGAGACTCTGTCCCCTGTTATTTGTGTCCTGGTCTTGCTGCTGCTGCTCTGGAGGGGAGAAGAGAAGGTTGCAGCTCACACCAGGCTGTGTGTGAGTTTGGCTTGCAGTGAGTTTTCTTCCTTCCCTCCTTGCCTAGATGTTCCTAGAATCACAGAATGGTTTGGGTTGGAAGGGACCTTAAAGTTCATCTAGTTCTAAATTCACCTCCCACCAGCCCAGGTTGCTTAAGCCCTCATCCAACCTGGCCTTGAACATCTTCAAGGAGGAGGAATCCACAACCTCCCTGGGCAATCTGTTCCAGAGTTTAGTGCCAGCCCAGTGGTGGGAGGAAAGGCCACAGCCCCATGAGAGTGATCCAGGGTACCCTGGCCAGGGAAGACCTTGGTGAACACATGCCACCTGGCAGCACACTTCTTGGTTTCACCTGCCAAGGTGCCAGGCTCAGAATACTGCAGGTCACCAGCATGGTTTTTGGAGGCAGCACTGGCAGGAAAGCAGCTTTTGCACAAAGTGGGAAGAACATCCCATAAAGAACATCCCATTCTGCCCAGATCTGGGGGGTTCTCTCCACCTCATGTCAGCTAAGGCTGCTCTGGCAGGAAGACAATGCTATGAATGCAGCTGTTGCTACCAACCCTCCATCGTTTCTGAAGTAGGGTTCAGAGCTCAAGGGTGGAAGGTTTGGCTCTCAACAGCTGTTCTCATGGACCCTCAAAAGAGATCAGCCTGGAGGCTCTGGTAAAAGCAAACTGATCAAAGCAAGCCTGACACCAGCCACCCCTTTCCTTCGGCCTTTGGGTGCCTGCTGTGCCTGAACACTTGGTCCCTTTTAGCTGAGGGAGCTTGAGCAGCTTCCTGCTCTTCCTTCTGTTGGGAGAGGAGGCAATGCCAGGGCTCCCTGAGCTGGGACAGGCACAGAACACACTTCTTGGCATGGCACATGCCCTGCTCTCTGAGTCCACAGAGGCTTTTGTGCCCTACTCCTGAGATTTAGGGGAGAAGTTGGAGCTCTGGAGCTGCCAGCACGTGGGAACCAGGCTGCTGTGGAGCAGGGCCCTTCCCTTTGCTTTGTACACCCCACGCTGGAGGGAAGCCCGGTGAGAAAAGAGCCCAGGGGCTGTTCTGTGGAGACCTTCCCCTCAGGCCTGGTAAAACTGCTGGCTGGATGCAGGGGAGCTGTGCAGGGTGTCTGGCTCCTTCTCTTCGGCTTCCCACAGGTTGTCGTAGCTGAGGTCGCTGTGGAAGCTCTGGAGCTCTGCATAGTCGTGGTAGGCTGTGGAGTCGAGGGGGGAGCAGCCAGCCTCAGGCAGGTCATAAGTGTCAACGTTCCCATCTGCAGAGAACCAAAGCAAAGAGCTCAGAGACCTCCTGACCAGCCCAGGGGCCACCTGCTCCTTTGCCAGCAGGTAGAACGCACCCAGGGCAGCAAAAATCACAGCCCAGATGCAGCAAAGGGGTAGAACTGTGCAAAACAACCCAAAAAACCACAATCCCCCACCAGTGCCTGGTGGGCAGCCACTGGAAACCAAGGAGATGCCTCCAGCAGGCAGGGTGACAGCCTCAGCCCCACCACAGGGAAGCAGGAGGGTGGCAGGACAGGCACAAGTCCCCATGCTCCCCCTCAGCCTGGATTTCACACAGCAACTGCCAGGCTGGCACAGCCCCTCAGGAGCACCAAGCCCAACCTAGAACCAACCCTGCTCTACAAGATTCACCTGAAACCATAGCCCCAAGCACCACATCCAAACCACCCTGAAACACAGCCAGGCTGGGGGACTCCAGCACCTCCCTGGGCAGCTCATTCCAGTCCCTGACCACTCTCTCTGTGAAAAACTTCTTCCTAATGTCCAATCTAAACCTCCCCAGCCTCAGCTTGAGGCCATTCTCCCTTCTTCTGTCTCCAGTTCCCTGTGAGCAGAGCCCAGCAGCAGCCTCTCCACAATGTCCCTTCAGGTAGCTGTAGGCAGCAATGAGGTCCGCCCTCAGGCTCCTCTTCCTCACACTACCCATCCCCAGCTCCCTCAGTCTCTCCTCGTCAGATTTATTCTCCAGGCCCTTCCCCAGCTTCGTTGACCTCCTCTGGGCCTGCTGCAGCACCTCCACATCTCTCTTGTATTGCAGTGCCCAAAACTGAACACAGCACTCAAGGTGTGGCCTCACCAGAGACGGGTCCAAGGGCACAATCCCCTCCCTCCTGCTGCTGCCCACAGCATTTTTAATCCCAGACAGGATGCCATTGGCCTTCTTGGCCCCCTGGGCACACTGCTGGCTCACATTCAGCCCCCTGAGCACACTGCTAGGATCATACTCAGCCCCCTGGGCACACTCCTAGGCTCACACTCAGCTGCCTGTGTATTACAGTCCTGTTCATGAAGAGATAGACAAGGCAGGGTGGGCTGCAGCACCCAAGGAACCTCCAAAGAGCCTCACCTGGTGGGTGCAGTGAAAGGCCCAGATGTTCCTCTTGCAGAGAAGATACCTGAAAGGAAGGAGATGTGTGTTGATGAGGATGACTTAGCCCTGCTGGCCTGAGGCACTTCACGCCAGGAATCAATCCTCTGAGGGCTCTCCCCCGTCCCCAAGATGCATCCCCATCACTGGACAAAGGGCAGTGACTCTTCCAGCCTGGAGCAAGGCAAGCTGGGACCTCTGCACCCCCCTGGAGCCTGCAGTGTGGGGCATCAGGACTGCATTTAGCAACCTCACCTCTTCAAGGTAAGCATCAGCGGGATGCCGCAGCTGGAGCCTGCAGGAGGTGTAAGCAGGAACCTCTCTGCAGTGACTGCTGGGCAGGGGCTGGCAGCTCCTCCTCTGCAGAGGGAGGTGTGGGGGTACTGAGGCAGCTGGGCACCCGTTTGTCTGTGCTGAACCCATCTGGCCATGGCACTGCAGGAACTGAACCAAAACAGACTCCAGATTGGATACATGCGGTGGGAAGCTGGAGAACATCAAGCAGCAGCTCCACACCTGTAAGCCAGCCCTGCTGTGAGCAGGCATGGGCCAAGGGGTCTGCCTTGCCCTGCAAAGCCCAGTCCTGCTGGCACAGATGGGAAGGGGAGAGTGGCTGTGGCACCCTTGCAAATTCCACCACATTCCAAGCCTGGCAGCATGGATGGGAAGGGGAAAACGGCTGTGAGACACTTGCAAATTCCATCCTCTTCCAAGCCTGGTGGCATAGGTGGGAAAGGAATAATGGCTGTGGGACCCTTGTAAATTCCACCACATTCCAAGCCTGGCAGCTTGGATGGGAAGGGAAAAGTTGCTATGGGACCCTTGCAGATTCCATCACATTCCAAGCCAGCTGGCACAGATGGGAAAGGAAGAATGGCCATGGGACCCTTGCAGTGGCCCACAGAGGTAGTGGACACTGGGCAGATGTGAAGGTAGTAGGATGAAGCCAGGAGACAGAGCAGTCAGGAAGGGAGGACTTCCCCTGAGGGAAGAGAGGACTTCAGCAGTGTGGGAGATGCCAGGCACAGGCTGAGTCCTTTCCCAAGGGGTGAGCACAGCTAACACTGGAGCCTTTAGCAGACACCCACTTATCACAGCTGGGACTTTTGGGGCTGGATAAAGTGGTCTCTGTCTGACTCATCTCTGGTTTCTGGCTCCCATCTCAGTCTCTGCCTTTGTTTTTGTGGTTTCTGGCTCTTCCTGGGATTGTTGTGATGCTGACATGCAGTGATAAGGCAGGGGAAACCTGTTCCCCTCTGACTCTGTCCTGCCTTGAGAAACCAGAGAGCTATGCAGGGCCCTACCCCACCCCACCCCAGAAGGCATCTCCACAGCCTGCTCACAGCTCGGGCAGCCAGCAGGAAAAGAAATGGCCCAAGGCATGATTTCTGGAGCCAAAAGCTTGTGTGCTGAGTCAGGGCCATAACCAGCACTGAGGCCACAGGCTTACCTCTTCCAGGAAGCTGGAGCCTGCCAGGCTGCGAGCGCCGGGAGAAGTGGGAGTGTAGGGGTCGGCGTACAAGGGGGAGCGAGTCACAGTTGGCTTCTCCAGGGAGCTGGAAGCTGTGGAGGGCTGACTTCCCACCAAGCTCCATCTGTTCAGCTAAAAGGCAGAAGAGAAAGAGGGATGGGGCATGTGCCTCAGGAGGGCTGCCAGTGGGGAATCTCCCTGCAGTTTGAGTCCCGGGAGGGATGGTGGGGGAGGGATGGTGGAGCTGGCTCCTGGCTGTGCTAACGAGGGGACTTCCCTGGGTGTGAGCCAGATGCGGACTCATGGATGGAGGAGGAAACATCATCCCACACGAAAGCATTGATGGGCACATGCTGGAAAGCCCAGACCATGAGGCTGTGCCCTGGGAAGTAAGAAGTCTGCTGCTCCAGGAGCGCTGTGCCTGGGGGTTGTGTTGCCTCAGGATCTCAGCTCGCTGTGTTTAACCTCACCTCCCAAGGGCCATTTTGCCTACAAGGGGGCAGTGACAGGACAGTTGATCAACAGGGGGCTAGTGACAGAACAAGGAGGAACAGGTTCAGACTGAGAGGAGGGAGATTTCCATTAGATATTAGGAGGAAATTCTCCCCTCTGAGGGTGGTGAAACACTGCGACAGCTCACCCAGAGAGGTCACTGCTGTCCCCTCCCTGGAGACGTTCCAGGTCATGTTGTTTGACCTGCAGCAACCAGAGAAACCTGCTCCGGGTGCAGATTCCCCTGCTCACAGAAGGGGGTTTGGAACTAGGTGATCCTGAAGGCCACTTCTAACCCCAAGCATTCTATGAGTCTGGTTTCCAGATGGAAAAGGGTTTCGGTGTAGAGCCAGATTGGACATTAGGGAGAAGTTTGTTACTGTGAGGCTGGTGAGACCCTGAAAGGCGTTGTCCAGAGAAGCTGTGGGCACCTTATGCCTGAAAGCATTTCAAACCAGGCTGGTTGATGCCTCCAGCACCCTGGTCTAGGGCCAGATCTAGTGCCTGGTCTATCTCTGCCAATGGCAGGGGGGTGGGACTGGATGAGCTTTAAGATCCCTTCCGGCCCAAACCATTCTGTGACTGAGACCCACTCTAGAGCACCTGTGAGGAGAGGACAGCAATGCCTGCAAGCAGAGAAAAACATCAGGAAGAGGTGAACTATGCACCAGTTCCCTGCTGCTCAGCCCTCCCCAGGCAGAAGAGCAGCCCCCCCCTCCCCATGCCCCAAGCCCTTACGCTGCTGAGGTCCAGGTGTGTGTGGGGTGCTGGGGGGTGGTGCTGTGAGTAGGGCTCCCTGTACCCTGGGGACAGCAGCTCGGCACTGGGGTTCTCAGCAATGAGGCTGCAGATGCTCCTCTCAGAGTCCTGGCTGGGCAGCTGGTGGATACAAGGCTTGGATTTCCTGGCACTGCCTCCCCTCCGCAGGTCCTGTGCGGGCAGCCCTGCGTTTGGCCAGCCTGCTTGTGCCAGGCACTGAAATCATAGAACCAGGATCATGGAATCGTAGAGACATAGAACCAGGATCATGGAACTATAGAACCAGAACCATGGAACCAGAATCAAAGAATCGTAGAACCATAGAACCAGAATCAGAGCCAGAATCATAGAGCCATAGAACCAGAACCATAGGACCATATAATCAGAATCATAGAGCCATAACAGAATCATAGAGCCATAGAACCAGAACCATAGACTCATAATAGAATCTTAAGGCCATAGAACCAGAATCATAGAGCCAGAATCTTAGGGCCATAAGACCAGAATCATAGAACCATAGAACCAGAATCATAGAATCATAATAGAATCTTAAGGCCATAGGACCAGAATCATAGAGCCAGAATCATAGCACCATAGAGCCACAATCAGAGCCATAATCATAGAACCAGAATCATAGAGCCAGAATCATAGCACCATAGAGCCACAGAGCCAGAATCATAGCACCATAGAGCCAGAATCATAGAACCAGAATCATAAAGCCAGAATCATAGCATCAGAGAGGCAGAATCAGAGAGCCAGAACCATGGAGCCATAGAACTAGAGTTGTAGCACCATAGAACCAGAATCATAGAGCCAGAACCATAGAGCCATAGAACCATAATAATAGAAGCATAGAATCAGCACCACTGAACAGGTTGGGTTGGAAGAGACCTCCAAAGCTCATCCAGTCCAACCCCCTCTGCAGGGACATCCTCAACTAGATCAAGTTGCCCACAGCCCTGTCGAGCCTAACCTTGAATATCTCCAGGGATGGGTCCCCAACCATGTCCCTGGGAAATCTGTTTAGGTTGGCCATGAGGAACAATTTGTTCACTGCAGGAGTGGTCAGGTCCTGCAACAGGCTGCCCAGGGAGGTGGTGGAGCAACTATCCCTGGAGGTGTTCCAAAGTCATGTAGAGATGGCACTGCAGGCTGTGGTTTCACGGCCGTGGGGGCGTTGGGTTGATGGTTGGACTCGATGATCTCAGAGGGCTTTTCCAACCCAAACAGCTGTGTGATGATGTGCATTGGCATGGCCCAGTGGCAGTGCCCGTGTGCCACGCCTGCACACTGCCCTGGACACACAAATGCTGCCTGGGGGCAGAGCAAAGGTCTGTGGCCACCACCTCCCCCCCCACACCGGCTTTTGCTTTGGGATTTCCTCATCTCTGAAGAGTCTCCTTTGCCCTCCTGCAGTCTGCCCCCACAGTCTTCCTTCAGAACTCTGGGATGGGAATCCTCAGCAGCCTTTTCCCTTATCAACAACAACAAAGCTGAGCCAGGGCAAACACAGGCTCCAGCCATGGATTTGCTACATCCCACAGCAAACACCAACCACCCACCTGGGCAGCTGGACCTGCTCTGCTCAGAGGCACTGCCTGTCCCCACACCTGCCCCAGGCTGGACCTGCTCTGCTCATAGGCCCTGCCTGTCCCCCCACCCCCCCCCGGCTGGACCCGCTCTGCTCAGAGGCATTGCCTGTCCCCACATTTGTGTCGCAGGCTGGACCTGCTCTGCTCAGAGGCACTGCCTGTCCCCACACCTGCCCCAGGCTGGACCTGCTCTGCTCATAGGCCCTGCCTGTCCCCCCACCCCCCCCCGGCTGGACCCGCTCTGCTCAGAGGCATTGCCTGTCCCCACACTTGTGCCCCAGGCTGGACCTGCTCTGCTCAGAGGCATTATCTGTCCCCACACCTGCCCCAGGCTTGTTGGAGGGTTCACTTACATGGAGAGGCTGGGAATAGCCAGGGGAGAGGGGGTCTTCAAGTGGCCTGCTCTCAGCCATCATCAGGAGGGATTGTCCATCGGGGAAGGAGCCACTGTTCTGGGACAGGTGGGTGAAGGTGGGCACCCTCCCTGCCGATGCCCAGGAGTTGGTGCGGCCGTCGGAGCTGAGCGACCCTCTCCCGCTGCCAGCAAACTAGATCAGGGAGAAGGAAAGAGTGAGAGGAGCAGAGGAACAGAGACCTGTTCTGGTTGGAAGAGACCTGTAAGGTGATTGAGTACCACTAACCCAGCACTGCCAGGGCACCTCCAAACCATGGCCCTTAGCACCACAGCTCCACGGCTTTGAAACCCCTCCAGGGATGGGGACTCCACCGCTGCCCTGGGCAGCCTGAGCCAGGGCTTGACAAACCCATCTGGGGAAGAAATTGTTCCTCCGTGCCAGCCCCGGGGCTGTGCCCTCCTGGTAAGGAGCTGCCCGGGCAAGCCATGCCCGCTGCAGAGGGGTGTGCTGCCCTCTAGAGCTGGCTCTGCCTTGCAGAGGTGCCAGGGGTGATGGAAGTGCAGGGGAGAGAGCAAGGAGGGTCTGCAGCAAGGAGAAGGCTGCTCAGGTGCCCTGACCCCCTCCCAGTGCTGGCAGGCACTACCAGGTTCTCTGGAGATCAGCCAGTCCAAGCCTCATGCTAAAGCAGGAGCACCCAGAGCAGGTGGCCCAGGATCACAATGGCCAGGTGGGGTTTGAAAGTCTTCAGATAAGGAGACACCCCCCCCCAAGACATCTTGCAAGACCCTGTTGATGTCCTTGTGGCTCTGCCTCACTGCACAACACTTTGCCCATGGCCAGGGCTCTGCTTTTCAGACAATCAGTCAGGGTTGGAAGGGACCACAAGGATCAGCCAGTGCCAACCCCCTGCCATGGCCAAGCACACCTCACACTAGATCAGGCTGCCCAGAGCCTCATCCAGCCTGGCCTTAAACACCTCCAGGGATGAGGCTTCCACCACCTCCCTGGACAACCCCTTCCAGGCTCTCACCACCCTCTTGCTAAAGAACTTCTTAACATCCAGTCTGAATCTCCCCATTTCCAGCTTTGCTCCATTCCCCCCAGTCCTATCACTCCCTGACAGCCTAAAAAGTCCCTCCCCAGCTTTCTTGTAGCCTCCTTCAGATGCTGCAAGGCCACAGTAAGGTCACCTGGGAGCATTCTCCTCTGCAGACTGAACAGCCCCAACTGCCTCAGTCTCTCATCATAGGATGGTAGGGATTGGAAGTCACCTCTGGAGATGATCTGAAGGAACTGGACTCAGTGATGAAATTGTGAAGGAATTGAATATAATATTTGCCCAGATGACTTAATAAAGTGCCCCCACATGATTTGCAGGGATCATCAGCTTAATTGTTAGGCAGAAATTCTTCCCAGAGAGGGAGGGTGGTGAGATACTGGAACAGGTTGCCCAGAGAGGCTGTGAATGTCCCCTCCCTGGAGGTGTTCAAGGCCAGGCTGGATGAGGTCATTGAGCAAACTGATCTAGGGAGAGGTGTCACAGAATCACAGAATATCAGGGGCTGGAAGGGACCCTGAAAGATAGAAACATAGAATCGAGCAGGCTGGAAAAGGCCTCCAAGCTCATCCAGTCCAACCTAGCACCCAGCCCTGTCCAATCAACTAACCGTGGCACTAAGTGCCATGGCACTAAGATCATCCAGTCCAACCCCCCTGCCAGAGCAGGACCACCTGTCCCTGCCCATGGCAGTGGGGTTGGGACTGGATGCTCTTCAAGGTCCCTTCCAACCCAAAGCATGAAGCTATAAACTTCAGGAGAAGCCTTCAAAGGGAGGACTTGAGGCAATGCCTGCTGTGTCCCAAGACTGCTGACACGTGGTCAGAGATGGGAGAGATGGGAGCCCTGGGAGACAACTATTGCTTACCATGCAAGCTCAGAACACCTCTTACCTGGCTGGGGTGTGGTGGCTTTGATGCTGAGAAGCTCTCTGATCCGGAGAGGGAGGAGTCCGCGTTGCGGAACTGAGCTGTTTTGAGGCAGTAGAGCCACTCCTGGTAGTCCTCGTAGCTGCGGCAGATCACCCGGATGGAGTTGATCAGCCTGCCTGCAAGCACATCACCCACTGCTCTGCCTGCCTTTGGTGGGCTCACAGAAGGGCAGAGGGGTTGGGAGGGACCCCTGGAGGTCAGCTGGTCCTACCCTCCCCACCAAGGCAGGGGGGCACCTGGAGAAGGTCACACAGGAATGCATCCAGGCAGGCTTGGGATGTCTCCAGAGATCATAGAACCATAGAATCAGGCAGGTTGGAAGAGACCTCCAAGCTCATCCAGCCTGCCAGCCACAGCAGGGTCACTGGTGTCATAGGATCAGAGAATCAAGCAGGCTGAAGAGAGCTCCAAGCTCAGCCAGCCCAACCTAGCACCCAGCCCTGCCCAACCAACCAGACCATGGCACTAAGTGCCCCAGCCAGGCTTGGCTTCAACACCTCCAGGCACAGCGACTCCACCACCTCCCTGGGCAGCCCATTCCAATGCCAATCACTCTCTCTGCCAACAACTTCCTCCTCACATCCAGCCTAGACCTCCCCTGGCACAGCTTGAGGCTGTGTCCCCTTCTTCTGTTGCTGTTTGCCTGGCAGCAGAGCCCAACCCCACCTGGCTACAGCCTCCCTTCAGGGAGCTGCAGACAGCAATGAGCTCTGCCCTGAGCCTCCTCCTCTCCAGGCTACACACCCCCAGCTCCCTCAGCCTCTCCTCATAGACCTTGTAGATGACTCCATCACCTCTCTGGGCAGCCTGCTCCAGGGCTCTGCCACTCTCAAAACAGAAGTCCTTCCTCATATTTGGATGTAGCTTCTTATCACAGACTCACAGAACTTACAGAGGTTGGAGGAGGTCTGGTTGATTGGTTAGGGCTGGGTGCTAGGTTGGACTGGATGAGCTTGGAGGTCTCTTCCAACTTGCTTGATTCTATGACCTCCAGAGATCAAGCCCAACCTCCCTACCAAGGCAGCATCCCCGAAGGTAGCTCACTCAGGAATGCATCCAGGTGGGATTTGAAAGCCTCCAGAGAAGGAGACTCCACAACCTCTCTGGGCAGCCTGCTCCAGGGCTCTGCCACCCTCACTGTAAGGAACTTTCTCCTCATGTTGAGCTGAAACCTTCTCTGTTCCACTTTGCAGCTGTTGCTCCTTGGCTCATTGCTGCTGACCACCCAAAAGAGTTTGGTCCCAGGCACTTGGCCCCCACCTCTCAGATATCTGTAGACATTGATCAGCTCTCAGCCTTCTCTTCTCCAGACTGAACGGCCTCAGGGCTCTCAGTCTCTTTTTGTAGGGAAGATGCTCAAGTCCCCAGGTTTGTGCCTGTTGCACCTTGCCCTGTGACAAAAGCCTGGCCCCATCCTCCTGATGCCCACCCTTGAAGTATTGAAGAGCATTGATGAGATCCCCCCCTCAGTCTTCTCCCCACTAAAACCCCAATGCTCTCAGTCTTTCCTCTTAAGAGAGATGTTCAGGTCCCCTCAGCATCTTTGTAGCCTTTTGCTGTACCCTCTCCAACCCCTGCTGTACCCTCTCCAACAATTCCCTGTCCTTTTTGGCCATCCCATTGTAATCTTGCTCCATCAGTTCTGCCAGGATCTGAGGGAGGGACACTGGGAATGCTCTGCCTCTAGTGCTGAAGGTAGGACAGTGGCAACCACAGCTCCGAGCTGAAGGAGAGGGAAGCTGTGCAGCCACACAGTGACAAGCACAGCCATGGCTGAAAGTCCTTCTCCTGGCTTCCCAACCTCTCCCTGCCACCACAACCAGGTCCCACAGCCCATCCCTGATCTCCAAGCAGCTCAGCTCTCAGAGTTTGGGTGCTGACCTTGAGAGCAGCCACAAGAGCCCCCCAGGGCTCCTTCCAGCACAGCCCTTGGCACCCCAGACTCACCTTCTATTAAAAAGGAGGTTTTCTCATTCTCTTCAAAGAGCACTTGGATGGCATTGAGTGGCAGCTCACCCTGTTGGGGAGAGAAGCAGGATGAGGACCATATAGCTGGGCAAAAAATCTGCTTCCAGAGAGGCTTTCATGAAGCACAGAATGGAATCATGGAATTGTTTTGGTTGGAAGAGACCTTTAAGGTCATCAAGTCCAATGCAGCACTGCCAGCTCACCACTGAACCATGGCATCTGCATGGGTGTTAAATACCTCCACCACTGCCCTGAGCAGCCTGGGCCAGGGCCTCACAACCCTTCTGGGGAAGAAATTCTTCCTCATGTCCAACCTAAGCCTTTCCTGGTGCAGCTTCAGGCCATTTCCTCTTTGCCCTATCACTTGCTACTGAGGAGAAGAGACCAACACCCAGCTCAATGCCAGGGAGTTGTCCAAGGTCTCTTCCAAACCAAACTGTTCTGAGTCCCACCTAGGGAAGCACAACAGCACCCTGCAGGTATCACACAGGCTGGCTTCAGGAGAGCTTCTGCAGCCTGAGCTCCTAACACACAGGTGGGCTTCAGGAGAGCTTCTGCAGCCTGACCTAACACACAGCTTGGCTTCAGGAGAGCTTCTGCAGCCTGACCTAACACACAGCTTGGCTTCAGGAGAGCTTCTGCAGCCTGAGCTCCTAACACACAGCTTGGCTTCAGGAGAGCTTCTGCAGCCTGACCCCCTGGCAGCTCCTTCTCCATCACTGGTTTACACCTGGCCCAGGGCCTTTTCCCAGCAGTGCTGAGCCAGATGCTGCTGTTGTGGGGGAGCCCCTTCCCAGCAGGCTCAGCCCCTGCCTTCCCTTTCCCTGTCCCACAGACAAACTTGGCAGCAGCAGCTGCTGCGGTTTGTATGGAGCCGAGGAAGAAAGGGGCCAGGCCATTTCCTTCGCCCACAAATTGTAGGGCTCAGCTTCTGCTGGCAGGGGAGGGAAGTTAATTTGCAGAAGCCCTGGAGAAGGCTCCTGTGCCCTGACATGCCTGTGGAAAATCAGGTTCCCAGAGCAGTGTCACAGGCTGGTGAATCACCTCCTGCCTGCCGCCCCGCGCAGGAGCTCTGCCGTCGCCCCGCCGAGCCCGGGCACTGAGGCTCAGCCACCGTGGGAAGGGAACGTTGCAGGGACAGGGCAGAGAAATCAGCTTGAAAGGTTTCAAAAGAGATGAGTTAATCTGAGAGCCCAACCCAAGGCCCCCTGCCCTGGCTCCCCGTTCCCAGGACCTGCAAACAACGCCTTCCCGAAAGCAGGCTCCGGCTGAGGTGTGTCACACCAGCCACCGGCTGCTGGAGAACACCTCCCACTCTTGCACCGGGGATGGGGGGAGCTCCAACTGGCACACAGCTCCCTGCACCCCTTCCCAGAGCAGCTAAGCTGACCAGGGAGATGATCTGTGTGGGACTTCCCACGGGCAGCCCTTGCCTGGCTCAGTGCCTGATGTGGGCACGGTGAGGTCGTGTGGGGAAGAGCCCCACTGAGTTCACACAGAGTTGTGGAATCATTCAGGTTGGAGAAGTCCTCTAAGATCATCAGATCTGACCTTCTACCCAACAGCACCATGCCCACTAAACCATGCCCCCCCCAGGTGCCATGTCTACATGCTTTTTGGATGCCTCCACCACCTCCCTGGGCAGCCTGTTCCCATCCCTGACCACTCCTGCAGCAAAGAAACTGTTCCTAATGCCCAGCCTAAGCCTTCCCTGGGGCAGCTTGAGGCCATTTCCTCTTTGCCACTTGTTACCTGTTAGAAGACACCAACCTCCATCTCTCTCCAACCTCCTTTCAGGGAGCTAGAGAGAGCCAGAAAGGCTCCCCACAGTCTCCTTTTCTCCCTCAGCTGCTGCTCCCCAGACCTATTCTCCAGACCCTTCACCACCTTCATTGTCCTTCTCTGGACCCACTCCAGCCCCTCGACGTCCTTCTTGGAGTGAGGGCCCCAAAACTGAGCCCAGTACTTGAGGTGCAGCCTTATTTGACACTGAATTTCACCAGCCCCTTGTCTCTGTGGGGCTTCTTTGTCTCTGCTTCCTCTCTCAGTGACTAAGAAGGATGCTGCTGAAGAGCAGGAGCAGCTCAGCACTGCTCTGCCATGTGCTGGTGGTGCTGCATGTGCAGGTTCACAGACAGGTCACTGCTCTTCCTGGCACATTTGTGCTGGCATGGGAAAAGAGGGGCAGAAAGCAGAGGGCTGCCTAGCAAGCAGTGCAGTGATGTCTAAGGTGGATGCTGGCAATCAGGTTTCAGGGGCATTCAGACTGCAGGCAATGTGAATGTGCCACTGCCCATCCACTGAGGCCACTGAGACTCCCAGCATTGCTCCCACAGGCAAAGACCCACCAGTGGAGTTGGAGAAGCTCATCTTACATCCCCTGGGGCACTCAGGCCTCCATCACAGAACTACAGAATGGTAGAAGTTGGAAGGGAACCTCTGGAGAGCATCCAGTCCAACCCCCTCCTGCAGCAGGGCACCCACAGCAGGATCACAACGGTCAGGCAGGTTTGGAATCTCCCCAGGGAAGGAGGCTCCACAACCTCTCTGGGCAGCCTGCTCCAGGCCTCCAGCACCCTCACACCAAAGAAGTTTCTCCTTAAATCCGAATGGAATCTCCTGGGTTCCAGTTTGTGCCTGTTGCCCCTTGCCCTGTCACTGGGCACCCCTGGCAAGAGTCTGGCCCCATCTTCTTGCCCTCCACCCTTTAGCCCTTGCTGAGCACTGATCAGATCCCCTCTCAGGTCACTCTTCTCCAGCTAAACAGCCCCAGGGCTCTCAATGTCTCTTTGTAAGACAGATGCTCCAGTGCCCTCATCATCCTCATAGCCCCCACTGGACTCTCTCCAGCAGCTCCCTGTCCCTTTTGAACTGGGGAGCCCAGAACTGGGCCCAGTACTCCAGATGTGGCCTCACCAGGGCAGAGCAAAGGGGCAGGAGAACCTCCCTCGACTTGCTGCCTCCACTCTCCTTAATGCACCCCAAGAGACCATTTGACTTCTTGGCCACAAGAGCACATTGCTGGCTCCTGGTGACCTTGTCCACCAGCACTGCCAGGTCCTTGTTGCCCCTTCCACTGCCATGCCCAGACATTGCTCTCGGGGGAAGGAGCAGCACCCCCAGTGCCCCAGCAGCAGCCTCTCCCTGCTGCCACCAGCACCAGATGTGCTGCCTGCTTCCAAGTGCTCCCCACAGAGCCTGGGAAGCAAAGCCCTCACAGGGGCACTCTCTGGGGCCGTTCCAGCTCCTGTCTCAAGCAAGCAAGCCAGGCTCTGTGCCAGCATAACCACCCAGCAACACGCCAGCCTCCCTCCTCCCAGAGACTCAGATTCCTTGGCAGCCAGCTCCTTCCCCCCAGGCTTTTGTGGGAGGGCAAGGTGTTTCTCATGGGAAGAGAGCTTGCACCATCCCCTCTGCCTGCTGACCTGCCAGCTGGCAAGGCAGCAGTGAGGAGGGAAAGCCCTTGGCAACACGAGGAGCACAAGGGAACCCAGGTGGAGGGGAGCAACGAGCCAAAGAAGTGCTGCAATAGCTGCTGTGGATGGGAGAGAGAGAGGGCAGGAAGCTGAGCTCAGAATCAGACTGCTTTGGGTGGGAAGAAACATTTAAAGCTCATCCAGTCCAACCCCCTGCAGTCAGCAGGGATTTCCCCAGCTACAGCAGCGTGCTCAGAGCCCCAACCAACCCCACCTGCAGTGGTTGCAGGGATGGAGCATCCACCACCTCTGTGGGCCAGGGTCTCACCACCCTCATCAGAGAAAATTCCTTCCCTCTCTCTGCTCTGAGTCTCCCTCTTTTAGTTTCCAACCATCACCCCTTGTCCTGGCACAACAGGCCCTGCTCAAAGGTCTGTGCCAGGCTTGCTGATGGCCCCTTGAAGTACTGAAAGGCCACCAGAAGGTCTCTCTGGAGCCTTCTCTTGTCCAGGCTGAGCCACCCCAAGTCTCTTACCTTAAAACAGAGGCCGTTGTGCTCTTCAGAGACTATCACCAGGGTGGATGGGTACAGCACCAGCAGCCTGTCATGCTGCTCCTGGGGAAGGAAAGAGCAAGAGGGTTCAGGTCTGCAGAGCCCATTTTGTGTCTCTCTGACAGCAGCCTGAGGCTGTTTCTTCTGCTTCCCTGCAACAGGGCTCCACTGGAGATTCCTGTCTGCTCCAGCTGCCAGCCTTGTCCTGCAAATGCTGTCCCCAAGCACCAGTGCTGGGCCACAGGAGCAGTAACAAACCTTTGCCTGTTTGCTGGGGCTGGGTGAAAATACAATCATAGAATGGTTTAGGTTGGAAGGGAGCTCAAAGTTCAGCCAGCTCCAACTCCCTGCCAT
>WAAF01017933.1:427149-458529 GCA_013400475.1 Tricholaema leucomelas | reverse complement strand
GGGAGTTGGAGCTGGCTGAGCTTTGAGCTCCCTTCCAACCTAAACCTTCCTCCATTCCTCTGTATTCTACTCAAGGTGTGTCCTAACCAGCACTGAGTACAGGAGCAGATTCCTCCACCCCCTTGTTGAAAGCAAACAGAGAGGCACCAACCTGCAATGCGGAACGCGTAGTCCTCCGGCCCCGAGCTCTTCCCCTTGGTGACTGCACACACACTCAGCTCTTTTAAAGGTAGCAGCCCCTGCACAAGGAGGAGACAGAGCTGCTAGACAAGCAGAGGACTGGCAGCCCTAGCCCATGAGGAAAGGCTGAGAGCTGGGTTTGCTCAGCCTGTGTGATGGTTTGGAAGTTCCTCGCCCAGCCGCTCTTATGCAATCACCCAGACTAGACTCAGCCTGGCTGGAAGTTAAGGAATGAAGCTTTATATTTACAGCTTAGCACAAGCAGATAGAGACACAAATATTTACAGTTATGGACGAGTTAAAAGTAATACAGAAACACAAAATCCCTCCCAGGATATCAGAGTTCCCAGGAGGCTTCCAACCCAAACCTCCCTCCCTTTCCCTCCCTTCAGAAATAACCAGACCAATCCCTGTCATCTCACATGATAAATCTGGAGGGGTCTGAGGTGAGATGGAAAAAAGATGACAAGGAGGTTAGAGGGGAAAAAAAAGGTTAAGAAGAAGGTTAGATGAAAAAGGTTAGGAAGGAGGTGAGAGGGAAAAAAGTTAGGGAGGAGGTTAGAGGAAAAAAGAGGAAGGAGGTGAGAGGGAAAAAAAGGAAGGAGGTGAGATGTAAAAAAGGAAGAAGGTGAGAGGGAAAAAAGTTAGGAAGGAAGTTAGAGGGAAAAAAGGTTAGTGAGGAGGTTAGAGGAAAAAAGGAAGTCCACCACTGGCACAGAGATCAGTGGGATTTTGAGCAGCAGGAGCTCTGACCCTTGCCAAAGCACAGCTCTCTGAGCTTGGTACTCTGCACACAGATAAGTCCAGGTGGCCAAACACCCATGCCCGGTCCTGCCTGCCAGCCCTGCACAAGTCTCCATCCCACCTCTGTGTGGTCCTTTATCTCTGCCTACAAACAAGAAGCAGGAGAAAGTGAAGCTGTCTGGCTGCAGCCCTTCTCTCAGGAGCTTGGCATCCTCAGGAAGGGATTCTCTGGGGTCACCTAGAACAGGTCAGTGGCAGCCTCCTGCCCTGTCCCATCGCATCTCCCCAGGGTGCCCAGCTTGGCCATCCTGCCCAGCTCCCCAGTGCTTGCCCCAGCGTGCCCAGGAGGTGCCATACCTGGTAGGTGAGCCCGTTGGAGCCCACAGACTGGAAGTACAGGTAGGACTGGAAGAGCTCCAAGAAGCAGTCGTTCACCTCCTGCAGAAAGGACATGTTTTGGGGCTTATCTCAAGACTCTTTCCTCCTCCTGCATCTCAGCCTGATCTGTGCACAGTTCCAACCCAAGAGCCACCATCACAGCCCTGCTGGTGGATGTGCTGCCAGCCCAGCAGCTGGGCATGGAAGCACAGCCCAGGTTCCCGCTAGGATAGGAGCTGGTGGGTGCCAACCAGTACCCATGCACGGCATGGCAGCAGAGGTCCCTGGGCCATGCAGTAGCCCAAGGAAGTCTCCGTGAGTCACATTGCCCAGAGTGACACTTCCCAGCCCTGCAGAGTCATTCTGTGCCTGGCACACCCACAAACAGGTGCCACAGCTTACCTGGCAGTGCTGGAACTTAAACTTGACCTTGGAGTAGTAGATCATTTTGCCCATGTTCCTCACCACCATTTTCCTTCGTCCCTTCTTGAAGAGGCTGGGGAACCTCTGGTCCAGGTTTTCTTTCTGGTTCTCTTGGTTCTGAATGCTCTGTAGCAAGGGTTGAAGAGAAGCAGGTGAGAGCTGGTGGCAGGCAGGGATGTGGCACCTGGACAAGGTGTTCCCAGAACATGCTCCCAGAAGGGTTTGTTCAGAAAGGTGCCCTGGGCAGGTTGTTGGTCGTTGGGTCTCCATGCCAGCATGGAGCTGGGGTTTGCTTGCTGCTGGGAAGCTGTCCTGGCTGAGCAGGGGGAGATGCTGCCCTGACCTAGTCAAAGATGTCCCTGCTCACTGCAGGGGACAGAGACAAGGTGACCTTTGAGGGTCTCTTCCAACCCAATGCATTAAGGATGGTTCTCTGGGTTGGGCAGGGGTGGGTGCACAAACATCCTGCACAGTGTCCCAGCTCCATGGACAGCCTCTTGCCGTGCTAATCGAATTCACTGCCCCAAAGGACTGACCAAAGCCACACAAGCACAGCTTTCCTTCCACTGGGGACAGTGGGAAGGGTTTCTTTGCTCTAGTTCCACCTGGATCACTCAGCCCTCCCATCTGCTCGGTTGCTGTAGGTGGAATCTGTTGTTCCAGGTGCCCAAACAGCTCTGAGGCAGAGTCCTAGAGCCATAAAGCAGCTGTAAGGCACCTGAAGCTGCTCCTTGTCGGTGCTGCAAGATAAGGGAAGCCAGCAAGCACTGCAGGAGATGACCTGAGAGGGAGACAGCACTCAGGGCTGGGGGAGGGGGAGGCAGCTCCCTTATTTCCTGCACTCTGGTTACAGGGAGATCCTTCCTTCTCTCCCACATCCCTAGGGTCTGCTCACAGCCCATGGCTGCTGCTGCACTCTTTGGGTGATGCTTGGTCTGGATGATCTCAGAGGTCATTTCCAACCTTAATGATTCTTTGACTCTGCATAAAGAAAAAGCTCTCCCTCCAGTTCCCCTCCAGGCACAGCAGGTTCCATGTGAGCCTGAGGAAGAATTTCTGCCCTGTGAGGGTGACAGAGCCCTGGAACAGGCTGCCCAGGGGGGTTGTGGAGCCTCCCTCTCCGGAGACATTCAAGAACCATCTGGATGCATTCCAGTGTGATCTGCTCTGGGTGCTGCTGCTCTGGCAGCGGGGCTGGACCAGATGACCTTTGGAGGTCCCTTCCAGCCCCTGGCACTGTCATTCTTGGGGAAGAACATTTCTGCTTCTGGGGGCTGGCTGATTCCCATGGGCAGAAGGGAAGGGCTGGATCCCAGCAAGGCCATGGACACCACTGACTCTCTCCAGGTCCACAGCCTGCTTGCCTGTGTTAGCCTCAGATTAGACACATCCCAAACTCTGGGTATTGATTCCCCAGCAAAAGAGGAAGGCAGGCAGCAGATGGAAAGTCTACCCTGCTGCTAAGTCACCAAGCTGTGAGGGCACCTCAGGGGGAGCCCACTCTGAGCACTGATGGTTCTGGGGGTACCTCCAGGGAGGCTGTGGTGGCAGGGTGCAAGGGTGGCACGTTGCTCTGAGGGGCTCAGATGCTTCTCTTCGAAGAGCTTTGCCAGGAATGAGCAGGGAGAGGGCTGGGGGCGCTCAGGAGGGATCGAGTGACAGCCCAGCACCCTGCAGAGCCAGGAGCTTCCAGCAGCCTCTGCCTCCCCACGGCCTGCCCTGGCCGGCACTGTGTGCCCGCTGCCCTGCCAGGGAGACAGCTGCCTAAGCCCCATGATGAATGAAGAGGCAGCAGAGCTAACCAGAGCTGTCTTGCTGGGGCCTCCATGACTCACCCCTCTGGCATGAGCTGAACCCCTCTGCTAACCATGCCAGGGACATCGCAGCGCTCAGCCCAGTAACAGGAACCTGATGCTGCCAGGACCCTTCCACCTGCAAGGCTCTGGGAGGGGGGGCGAGGAGGGTGGGATCCTTCCTCACTGAGGGTTTAGGACAAGGTTAACCCCTTCTGTGCTCCAAGCTTTTCCAGCTGGCTCCGTGAACTCGTTCCCAGGTCCTCCCAGGGAGGTGGGAACCTGCTGGCTGACAATTACGGGTCTGGCTGCGAGGCAATTAGGCGTAGGAGAAGATTACACTTTGCAAGCTGCTGTCAGAACAAAGAGCAACTGATCAGCAACCTGACAGCTCTGGCAGCAGCAGCACAGCCCCGCTCAGATAAGGGCAGCAACCAGCAGCCAGCGAGGGGGGAGAGAGGAGAAAGAAATGAAATGAAGGAGGCGGCGATAAGCGGCAGCGCCAGGCTAGCAGCTGCCACTGGCGGCAGGGCAGCCAAATGCCTCAGGAATAAGGCTCCAAGGAGCAAAAGCACAACCTGGGAATCCATCGGCAGCTTTGGCAAAGAGCTCAGTTAACCTGCCAGCTCCCACAGGGGTCTTCCCGGGGGCAGGAGGGAAAGAGAGAGCTTCCAGGGCTCCACTCAGCGGCAAGAAACAAGTGGGATGGAGCACAGCCCTCTCCAGACAGGCAGAGCACAGCCCTCTCCAGACAGGCATCTAACAACCCCGAGATTGTCTAAGCCCAGGCTGGGTGAGACTTTGAGCAACCTGGTCCAGTGAGAGGTGTCCCTACCCAGGACAGGGAGGTTGGAACTAGATGATCTGGAAGGTCCTTTCCAGCTCAAGCCATTCTATGGGTCTATAACCCCAGCTTGTCCCAGCTCAAGCCACTCCATGCTTCCATGACCCCAGCTTGTCCCAGCTCAAGCCACTCCATGCTTCCATGACCCCAGCTTGTCCCAGCTCAAGCCACTCCATGCTTCCATGACCCCAGCTTGTCCCAGCTCAAGCCACTCCATGCTTCCATGACCCCAGCTTGTCCCAGCTCAAGCCACTCCATGCTTCCATGACCCCAGCTTGTCCCAGCTCAAGCCACTCTATGCTTCCATGACCCCAGCTTGCCAGGGTTTGCAGCAGGCCTGAGAAGACAGCTGGATTTAGTGGCTAAGGATGAGGACACCTCCAGGCTCAAACCCACACCACTGAACTCTCCTGCTGCCCTTTCAGCCACACACAGCAGGTTCCACCCACCCATGTCAAACCAGCCTTGCAGAGCCCAGCAGTCTGATCACCTCTGATCAAACCCTGTGGCTGTGCAGGAAGAAGTGAGGGGACTCTATGATGTCTTTTGAGGGTTGGGGGGGACTCCATGATGTCCTGTGAGGCTTGGGGGGGACCAGAGCTGTCCCAGCCTCACAGAATCACAGAAACATTCTGGCTGGCAAAGCCCCTCAGGATCAAGTCCAACTAATATCCCTACTCTGCAAGGTGCACCCTAAACCATAGCCCCAAGCACCACATCCAAACGACTTTTGAACACCTCCAGGGTTGGTGACTCCACCACTGCCCTGGGCAGCTCATTCCAATGCCTGACCACTCTTGCTGAAGCTGCCCAGTGGCAGCTCAGCTCACTTCTCTCCCTGGCCCATAGCCTCCCTGAATCCACAGTGATAGAATCATCCAGGATGGAAGAGAGCTCCAAGCTCATCCAGCCCAACCTAGCACCCAGCCCTGGCCAAGCAACCAGACCATGGCACTAAGTGCCCCAGCCAGGCTTGGATTCAACACCTCCAGGCACAGCCACTCCACCACCTCCCTGGGCAGCCCATTCCAATGCCAATCACTCTCTCTGCCAACAACTTCCTCCTAACATCCAGCCTGAACCTGCCCTGGCACAGCTTGAGGCTGTGTCCCCTTCTTCTGTTGTTGGCTGCCTGGCAGCAGAGCCCAACCCCACCTGGCTACAGCCTCCCTGCAGGGAGCTGCAGACAGCAATGAGCTCTGCCCTGAGCCTCCTCTGCTGCAGGCTGCACACCCCCAGCTCCAGAAGGAGAGGGAAGCAGCACTTCTCACTCATCTGAAACCCTCCCCAGGCAGCTGCTGTCTGCCCTGGCTGGGCTCTGCTGGTGCCAAGCCCTCTCCTCCCCCCCAGCCCATCCTGAGGAGCAGTGTTTCCGTTAGCTCAGCTTTCCCACTGGCTCGGAGGAGGATGGCTGGAAGGCTGCTCTCAGCCTCTGACAAAGCAGCAGGTCCCTGGCAGTGCCCTGACATGTTCTCCCTCTGCCTCATCCTACAGGTAGAGCAAGTTGCTAATTAACCTGCCTCAGCCCCTGCAGACCCCAGTGACTCCCAGCTGAATCACCAACCCCGGCAGCAGGAAGAGCTCAGCCTTGCAAGGTTGCAGCCCCGGGGGGGGGGTGTCTGAAAGCTGCTGTTTAACGACAAAAGAAGCAAATGAGAAGCACAACTCTCCTGGCACATGCTCCTCTCTCCCTCCCTGGAGCTTAGGGAAGTGTGGGAACTGCAGAATCCTTTTGGTTGGAAGAGATCTTTAAGATCATCAAAGCCAATCTTTTTTTAACTCTGCCAAGTCTGTGAGCAGGAAAGGCTGAGAGCCCTGGGGCTGGTGAGCCTGGAGAGGACCAGGAGGGGAATCTTCTCAGTACTGATCAATAGACAAAGGGTGGGGGGCAAGAGGATGGGGTCAGCCTCTTTTCAGTGGTGCCCAGTGACAGGGCACAAGCTGGAACCCAGGAGGTTCCATCTGGGCAGGAGGAGAAACTTCTTTGGTGTGAGGGTGCTGGAGCTCTGGAGCAGCTGCCCAGGGAGGTTGAGGAGTCTCCTTCTCTGGAGAGATTCCAACCCCACCTGGCCACCGTGATCCAGGGCAAGCTGCTGTGGGTGAGCCTGCAGAAGGCTGTTGGGAAAAGGCAGCTCTGGCTTTGTGTGCCCATGGCAGAGTCCAGAGGGGACACAGAATCACAGAACCTTAGAGGCTGGAAGGGACCTCCAGAGCTCATCCAGTCCAACCTTCCTGCCAAAGCAGGATCCCCCCAGGGTAGTTGACACAGGAATGCAACCAGGTGGGGTTAGAAAGCCTCCAGAGAAGGAGACTCCACAACCTCTCTGGGCAGCCTGCTGCAGGGCTCTGTCACCCTCACTGTGAGGAACTTTCTCCTCATGTTGAGCTGAAACCTTCTCTGTTCCACTTTGCAGCTGTTGCTCCTTGGCTCTTTGCTGCTGACCACCCAAAAGAGCTTGGCCCCAGGGAGGTGGTGGAGTCACTGTCCCTGGAGGTGTTCAAGAAAAGCCTGGATGAGGCACTTGGTGCCATGGTCTGGTTGAGTGGATAGGGCTGGGTGCTAGGTTGGGCTGGCTGAGCTTGGAGGTCTCTTCCAACCTGGTTGATTCCATTCTCTCCTGTTCTATACTTGGCCCCCACCCCTCAGATATCTGTAGACATTGATCAGATCTCCTCTCAGCCTTCTCTTCCCAGCAGGGACCTGCTTTGCAGGGACATCATTTGCCCCAGCCCCAAGCTGCCTGCTGTGACCAGAAGTCTGGTGACCCAAATCTCCTCTGAGACTGCCTTGGAAGGGTCCTGCTCTGCCAGCCCCTCTCCTGCCTGGCCCCACAGCAACTGAGCACCTCCTGCTCTTGGAGGTGTTCCTCCTGAAAAGACCAGAGTGGGAAAGGAACCAAACCAAAGCTTTCTCCAGGCCACACAAGAAGCTTGTGGCTGAGCAAGGAGTTAGAATCCATCTGCCCCAGGCAAGGGTAACATCTAGACAACTACTCCACCCTCCTCCTTTCCCTGAAGAGATCTCACACTCTCCTGTGCTCCCAAAGGAATCATCTCCTGACCCTTGTTCTGTCAGCTTGCTGGGTTTGCTCTCCAGGATCTGCTACAGTGAGAGCTCTCCCTGCTTCCCCAGGGGAACAGCCACCATCCAGGCAGGACCTGTCAAGTGCTGCCTGACCCTCTGAGATGCCAGCTGGATCCCACAGGGAGCCATGCCTGTGCCACACACTCTGTGCTACAAGAGTTGGGGCTCTGCAGCCTGGAGAAGGCTTGGAGGTGACCTTGGAGTGGCCTTCCAGGATTTGAAGGGGGCTCCAGGAAGGCTGGGGAGGGACTATTGACAAGGGCTGGTAATGACAGNAGGAGTTCAAGGCCAGGTTGGATGAGGCCATGAGTGTCCTGTTCTAGTGGGAAGTGTCCCTGCCTATGGCAGGGGAGTTGGAGCTGGCTGAGCTTTGAGGTCCCTTCCAACCTAAACCATTCTGTGATTCACAAATAGCAGGCAGAGCTTTGGAGCAGTCCCAGTTTTGCTGTGCTTCCCACCAGGACACATTCCCTAGAAGAAAAGGCAGCACTCAATCTGTGCCCACCTCACAAGCCAGGAGTAGGCTCCTCAGTCCTGCTCCCTTCTCAGGCTCACAGGAGGAAAAGCTGTTTGGGTTTGGAAAGGTCCAACTCGGGAGCAGTTGGATGTGGAGATGGTTTAAGGTGGATCTTGTAGAGTAGGGTTACAGGTTGGACTTGGTTCTCCTGAGGGGATTTGACAACCTGGGGTGTCCCTGTGATTCTGTGGATGGAAATGGGCTGGGACTGGAAGGTCCCCATTTGTGGGAGCAGATGTTTGAGTCTCTCATGAGCAGAGCTGCTCAGAACTGGGTCATGCAGTTCACCACGCCCTTGACACGCCTCATCACCACTGAAGTGAATCTTGGCAGCACCTTGAAAGCCAAGAGATAACATCCTGCAGCTGACCTCCTCTGAAATTACCTGCTGCTGACCTTCTCTGAACTTAACCTCTGCCCAGCTGCAGTGTCTCTGCCTCAGTTTCCCCTTCCCCATCCCCTGACAGCAGGAGCGGTGCAGGTGCTCCAACTCAACGGGTCCTGACGCTTGCTCCACACCCCTGACCCACCCAAAGGGACCAAGCAAACCTCCTGGGGTTCATGGTTTCACCTCTGCTTTCCCTCAGCAGTGCTGGGAAATTGGCCATATGGCCACAAGGCTGCCTGAGACAGACCTGCCCTTCCTGATTACCTTCCCAAGCTCCGTCTCATTCCAGCGTGGGAATGAATCATCCTGCCTTTGAGTGCTCACTCACTCTGATTTTCCCTTCCCTCACAGGCTTCCCAGAAACAAAAGAGCCACGAGCAAAGGGGCGTGTGTGAGATCTTCACACCCTGCTGCCTGCTTGGCTTTTGGCATGACCCTCCCACCCCACCCCACCCCACCCCACGGGTCAGAGAATCGTGGAATTAGTTTGGTTGGAACAGATCTCCAGGTCCAACTGTTTTGGTTGAGGTCTCCTCAATGTCCTGAAGCAACAAACTGCTGCTATACAAGGCACAAGGCTCATCCCTTCCTGGGCTGCAGATGTGACCTCCAGCTCCTTGAGGCAGACCTGTTCCTACCTCCAGACTCATCATCCTTCTTCTGCACAGTCTTGTCCTTGGGGAGGGTGGGAATCATCTCAAGGCTCATCCCTTCCTGGGCTGCAGATGTGACCTCCTTGAGACAGATCTGTTCCTACCCCCAAACCCAGACCCATCATCCTTCTTCTGCACAGTCTTGTCCTTGGGGAGGGTGGGAATCATCTCAAGGCTCATCCCTTCCTAGGTTACGGATGTGGCCTCCATCTCCTTGAGGCAGACTTGTTCCTACCCCCAGATCCAGACCCTCATCCCTGTTTGTCACAGTGCTGTCCTTGGGGAGGGTGGGAACCATCCCTGGGAGCAGTGGGGTTGGGGTGTGTTGGTACTTGCCTTTCCTGGGATATACTGCAGGATATTTTCTGAGGTTGTATCTCTCTCTTTCCCTCCTTCCAGCCCCAAAAAGCTGGGCAGCTTTTTCTTCCCATTTTGTCTACAGAGGGGAGAAGCAAGACAAAAAAGAACCCCCCTCAGAACACAGATGGCAAACACAGATCCAGGCTGAGGCACAGAGGATTCTGCCCAGAAATAAGGAAGCCAGAAAGCAAAGTAAGCAACTTGTCACGGGCTTTCTAATCATCCCAGGCTGGTAAACAGGCTGGGAGATCTGCAGAGGGCTTTGTGCTGCACTTGTTGGGGTCTCTTTTGCATTCTCACATCTCTTTGCACAACCAAACCCTGAGCTGGGCTCCTCTGCCTCTCCAGCTCAGCGCCGGGACCAGATGTCCCGCTGCAAAAGGCAAAGATCCAAACCCAGCCCTGGCAGCTCTTCCAAAGCCCCTGCAGTGGAGATGCAGATGTTCACATCCACCAGCTCCTATCCACAAACAGGTTTTATTTCTGCCTTTGTGGTTTTCCTCTCTCTCCCCTCGCAGCCCTCAGCAAGGCCCCCAGCTGCTGCTTGCTCGCACGCCAGCGGAGCAGCCGTTCCACACCGCTGTGCCCCACGCCGCTCGGGACGGGGCTGGGGCTGCTTCCTTGGGGTTTCCCAGCAGCGTTTCTCTGCCTTTCCACCAGACTGCCGGCTGGAGCTCAGCAGAAAGCTGCCTTATCTCCACGGGCTGCCGTGAGCGTGGGAAGCTGTGAGTCAGTGGGGACAAAGAAGTGCTGTGGGGCTCGGCTGCTCCACTGCCAGCTCGCTGATGTCAGTCGTCCAAGGTTCAGATTCCCCAGGTGCTCCCTTCTCTTTTACCACACAGGCTTCGTTCCCAATTTCTGGCAGCACAGGAGGCAGCTTTGGTGGCTGCTCCTGTCTGGAAACCCCTCAGCCTAGCAGAGGTTTTTGGGGGTGGCCTCAAAGCCCAGCAGGTCAGCCGAAGGCGAGGTGGGATGGGGTCAGCAGGTTCAGGAGGAATCGCCTTGGCTCCCACCACAGCTTCTCTCCAGCCCAGAGCTCTCAGGGCTGGGAGGGCTCTGTCCGGTGGCTACTTGGGCACAACAGCAGCACTGTGACCGATGGGAACATGGGCACAGGGGAGCTTGCTCCACGCTCCTTGGTGGGCTCTATATTGTGCCCCCCATCCATCGCGGCTGTACCTGAGCGCTGCCCTGGCCAGCCCGGCCCCTAAGTCCCCCTTTCTGCTGTGCCTTCCCTCAGGGCTTGCACGGGCAGAGGGCTGCCGTGTGGGGCCGGCCCTGCGCGGTGAGAGCAGCGTGGGTGCTGCTGCTTCACAGCACCACAGCTCTGGGCTCTGTGGGCGAGAACCGAAGGGCTGAGAAGCAGCACTCAGGCGTCCTGCCCCTCGCCCTGCCTGCTCCGGGGAGGGAAGTTCTGATCCTCCAAGTGGAACGAGACAAATCCTGCTGCTCCTGGGGGCAGCGTCTCTGGGATTCTCCACCTGCAAAGCCCTGGAAATGCCTTTCGCAGGCTCCGGGGGGCAGCTGCCCACGCTCGGCGCTGCCCAGCACCCCGCGCAAGCCCCATCCTGCTGAGCACAGACCTAACTCCTGCCTTCCCCCAGCGGCGCTCAGCTGTTAGCCCACTTCTCCCTGGGGGACATCGCAGGGGAGCAAGCCGAGAGGGAAGGCAGCACCGGCTGTAAGGCAGCCCGGAGCAAAGCAGTTGTACTTACTCCTTCTTGAGCGAAGGCTTCCTTCGGAAAGAGCTGCGGAGTGCCCCAGGTGCCTGCGGGACACAGGTTATGTTCCCCATGCCAGCGGCGGCCGCGGGAGGCTTGTGGCGGTGGCTGGCGCCGTTTGTCACCCGGGTGGGTGTGGGATGTGTCCGCCCGGGGCTCCCCGAGCCCCCGCCCCGGCAGCGCTGGGAGGAGCGAGCAGGTGAGAGGGAAAGAGGGAGGGGAGAGCAGGGAATGGGGAGGAAGCAGAGAGTGCAAGGAGTGCAGGCAGGGAGAGCAGGCAGTGGGGAGAAAGCAGAGAGTGCAAGGAGTGCAGGCAGGGAGAGTAGAGAGTGCAGGCAGGGAGAGCAGGGAATGGGGAGGAAGCAGAGAGTGCAAGGAGTGCAGGCAGGGAGAGCAGAGAGTGCAGGCAGGGAGAGCAGAGAGTGCAGGCAGGGAGAGCAGAGAGTGCAGGCAGGGAGAGCAGGGAATGGGGAGGAAGCAGAGAGTGCAAGGAGTGCAGGCAGAGAATGTACAGACAGCAGGCAAGGAGTGCAAGGGGAGAAGACAGGGAATGCAGGCAGGGAGAGCAGGCAGGGAATGTACAGACAGCAGACAGGGAGTGCAAGGAGAGCTGGCAGGTAGAGTAGGGAGTGCTAGCAGGGGACATAGAGTCAGCAGGGAATGCAGTCAAGGAGAGCAGGGAGAGCAGGTAGAGAGGGCAGAGGAGGGAGGACAGGCAGCAGCCTCTGCCCGGGAGGTCCTGTGGCACCCCCTGCGGAATGCAAAGCAGGTAGGGCAGGGCAGGCAGGCAGTGGCACCCCCTCGGAGAGTGGAAGGGCTGTGGTCACTGCCACCCACCCCTAAAAGCCTCTCTCTGCTCAGTCCTTTCTCATGAGAAGCGTTTCAAGCTTGGAGATATTTCCGGGCTGGGAACCATTAACAAAAAGGTTCCCTCAAGGTGGAGGAATCCAGTCCTGGAGCTCATTTTCCCTGTAAAGAGGAATTAACCACAGAGCTCATGACCCAACCCTGCTGAAGTGCTGCCAGTGATGCAGCCCAAGCTGCCCAGAGAGGCTGTGGAGCCTCCTTCTCTGGAGAGATCCCAACCCCTACCTGGACATTGTGATCCTGGGCGAGCTGCTGGGGATGCTCACGGCAGGGAGCTTTGGATTGGATGATCTCTAGAGGTCCTTTCCAACTTCCACCCTGCTGGGATTCCAGGATTTCATAACCAGCAATAAATAAGTGAGGCTGGAGCCTCTAATAAATGCACAGGGAATGGTTTTTCCCCCAAAGAAATCAATCACTGGATGACAAAAAAAACCATATCTGTGAGCAGTGCTTAAGCATCCTCTGAGTGCTCAAAAGGCTTTGCTCAGAGGGGTTGCATTGGTTAAAAAGAAGGGAAAGGAAGGAGGAGGAAGGAAGTGGAGCAAAGAGCATCAAAACAACAAATAAATAGAGAAAAAGTGATGTGGAAATCTGGGAATTGTGGAAACTCCATAAAGGAAGCAAGGATCATAGAATGGTTTGGGTTAGAAGGGACCTCAAGGATCAGCCAGTTCCAACCTCCCTGCCATGGGCAGAGACAACTCCACTAGAACAGGACACTCAAGGCCTCATCCAACCTGGCCTTGAACACCTCCAGGGAGGTTGTGGAGCAATTCTTCTTAATTAAAAAGACAAATCCAGGTTTAGTCACTATAAATACTAGTGCAGAGCAAAGGAGTCATAGAATGGCTGGATGGGGCCTCGAGAGATCATCTTGTCCGACCCCGCTGCTGGAGCAGGATGACTCTGAAGCATGTGCTGGGGCAGCCACACAACTCTCAAAGCCTCTCTGCCACCACTGAGGCTCTGAGAACCACAAACTGGGAAGAATCAATTCTTCCCAGAAGAATCCCAGGGTCAGGGATTGTTCTTTGGGAGGAATCTACCTGCAGGGAGGCTGTAGCCAGGTGGGGTTGGGCTCTGCTGCCAGGCAGCCAGCGACAGAACAAGGGGACACAGCCTCAAGCTGTGGCAGGGCAGGTTCAGGCTGGATGTGAGGAGGAAGTTGTTGGCAGAGAGAGTGATTGGCATTGGAATGGGCTGCCCAGGGAGGTGGTGGAGTGGCTGTGCCTGGAGGTGTTGAAGCCAAGCCTGGCTGGGGCACTGAGTGCCATGGTCTGGTTGAGTGGGCAGGGCTGGGTGCTAGGTTGGGCTGGCTGAGCTTGGAGCTCTCTTCCAACCTGCTTGGTTCTATGATTCTAAGAGCCTTTCTGCTGACTGCTCCTGCAGCAGGTCTTGTCTCCAGGCTGTTCCCAGTGACAGTCCAGCAGCTCCATCTTGCTACAGGAGCAGGCAGGCCACAGGGATGTGGGGAGGATGGAAATGTTTGTGTGGGGAACAGACCAGTCCCAACCAGCTGCCAAGAGAGGAGGGGAAAAAGCTGCCCCATCCCTGGAGATGTTTAAGGCCAGGCTGGATGAAGCTCTGGACAGCCTGATCTAGTGTGAGGTGTCCCTGGGCATGGCAGGGGGTTGGAACTGGCTGATCCTTGTGGTCCCTTCCAGCCCCGACTGATTCTGTGGCATTTCTCAGAGACCTCCACACCTCTGACCCTTAAAAACAGCCTCTTGATCCTCTCCTCCTTTCTGTCCTACAATCCATTAACCCTTCATGGGGTAAAGCCACAGGACACCCCTCCAGAGGGGGCCTGGCAGCATCACCATCGTTTTTATGGCAGGGTTCTCCTGCCAGAGCTCTTCTCTCTGCACAGCTGGGATACAAACCACCCCACAGCAAAGCCCCATCCCAGCACCTCCTGGCAGAGATCAACAATCCAAACAAACAGCAGCAACTGTGGGGGGAGCTTCAGGCCAATATGGTTCCTCCATGGCTAACGTGCTCAGCACCATGACCAGAAATGTGCTGCTCCTCCAGAGTGTTTGTTCTAAATAAAGCCTCACAGCTCACAATGCTGCTGCAGCTGAACTGCTTCCCTCCTGCTGCTGCCGGTCCTGCAGCAGCCTGCTCACTGGGACACTGGGGACAGAGTGGCTGGGAGCAGCCAGGCAGAGAGGGAGCTGGGGGTGTGCAGCCTGCAGCAGAGGAGGCTCAGGGCAGAGCTCATTGCTGTCTGCAGCTGCCTGCAGGGAGGCTGTAGCCAGGTGGGGTTGGGCTCTGCTGCCAGGCAGCCAGCAACAGAAGAAGGGGACACAGCCTCAAGCTGTGCCAGGGCAGGTCTAGGCTGGATGTTAGGAGGAAGTTGTTGGCAGAGAGAGTGATTGGCATTGGAATGGGCTGCCCAGGGAGGTGGTGGAGTGGCCGTGCCTGGAGGTGTTGAAGCCAAGCCTGGCTGGGGCACTTAGTGCCATGGTCTGGTTGATTGTCTAGAGCAGGGTGCTAGGTTGGGCTGGCTGAGCTTGGAGCGCTCTTCAGCCTGCTTGATTCTCTGATCCTATGAGACCTGCTGTGGCTGGCAGGCTGGGCATGCCCAGTGCCCAGGGCATGGCTCCTTCTCTTTGCCTGCTGAGCACACAGTTCTGCAGGGCAAACTTCTTCCCCTGGACACCCCCTTGCTCTGCTTCCAGGAGGGCCTGAACTGGGGAAGCAGTAAAGCTCCAGACTTTGGAAAGGCTTTTTACAGTGTGTTAGTTATTTATAGAAGCCTGAAACAGAAGCAAGAGCCTAGAGAGCAGCAGAAAGAGGACACGGCAGGGGCACAGCCAAGCTTGGCATGCCTGCAGCATCGTGGTTTAGCTGCAGGGCTCGCAGCACACACATGGGAAAGTTCCCTTTCAGGCCCCATGGGTTGTTGCTCTGTAGCCTCCTGTCACTTTTCACCCCCTGCACTCCCACCATCCTGAAATGGGCTTCGTGTTTCCCCCCTCCACCCTCCCACCCAGGCAGCAGGGGCTGGCAGTGCCTAGTGAAGGAGGAGCTGACCTGCTGCAAGCCACCAAGTCGGGGCCAGCCAGCAACACCTGCCCCCAGCAAGAGGCATGTGGCAGCTGGAGGTAAAGGAGGATGTTTTTCATCTGGTTTTCATTTCCACTGCAAGGAAAAAGTTGTCAACAGCCCTGGAGCCTGGGAGCCCAAAGGAGAGCCTGACAGCAGGGAGAGCTGTTAAGCAGCCTGCCTGCAAATGGCCTCAGGTTGCAGCAGGGGAGGCTTAGGCTGGATACTAGGAAAGATTTCTTTACTGACAGAGTGAACAGGCTGCCCAGGGAGGTGCTGGAGTCACCACCCCTGGGGGTGTTCAAGAAACCTGTGGGCATGGCACTTAGGGACACAGTTCAGTGGCCGAGGTGGTGGTGGGTTTACAGGGGGACCTGATTTTAGAAGGCTTTTCCAACCTGAATGAGCCTCTGCTTGTAAGAGCTGCTCCTTTTAGCTCACCTGTAGCACAGCAGTTGCTTCAGACGTGGCTTTGGCTCCTCCAGCCTCCTCTGCTAACATCTCCAAGAGCAGGGCTGAAGTGTCCTCCAGACAGGTGCCTGTCCCTGCTCCCTGCACATGGAGTGGCTACACCCAGGCAGATGAGATCTCAGCAGTGGCTGCACTCAGGCAGATGAGATCTCAGCAGTGGCTGCTCAGAGAGGGATGCTCAACATCCTGCCATGCACATGCTCAGCCTGGGACTCCTTCTCCCCTTCTGCAGAAGGCAACTCTAGCTTGGATCCATTCCCCCTGCTCCTGTCACTACCTGACACCCTAAAAAGTCCCTCCCCAGCTTTCTGGTAGCCCCTTTCAGATACTGGAAGTCCGCAAAGGTTTTGTGAAGCCCCACACTGGAGTGGGGCCAGAGAAGTGAAAAAGGAAGGATGCAAGAGGCAGGATCCAGTACTCCAGAAAACATCTTTATTGTACACGTTGGCTTCTATTGCTTGTGTCCCCTCCCCAGTCCCATGTAGTGCAAAAAATTCAGAGAAACAGAGTTCCACATCAACAACTTACAGAGAAATCAAAAGTGACAGAGGTTCGACATGGAGTAGACCAGGTCTGCCTCCCGGGAAAGCCAAGCAAACCTCTCCCCTTGTAGGAGGGGCAAAGGTTCCTGCTCAGCCCTGCTGTCCCACTGCAGAGCAGCGCCAGGGTCTCCGGGTGAAACACATCAACGCAGCCAGCCTGGAGCCACCCTCTCGGGGCTGCTCCTCTGCTGGGGAAAAGCTCGAGGTGAGCACTCAGACGAAGGAGGGTCTGGGTGAGACGCCACGAACTAAAACTGGCCGAGAAGCCACACACAGTCGGACAGTTCTCCTCCCCTGGGACAGGGGACTACGCACAGACAGACAGACACAGACACACATCCGCCCCCCCGAGGCCTCCTCCTCGGCAAGGGATGCGCAGCACCAGAAGCAATCCCACCCTGGCAGCTGCCAGGGTAGATGCTGACACCTCGTGTCCACACAGTGTGGGTTGGGGTGCTCCAGACCCCCACAAGCTGCCAGGGGAACTGTTTTGCCCTTTTCCTTCCTCCTTTCTCTTTGACAGGGCAGCAGCGAGCACCTGCATAGTTAGAGCATCAGAGACACAAAAGGCTCCCTCCTGCCCAGGGGGCTGCAGAACAGGCTCAGAGGTGGTATTGCTCAGAACTGGACTCACCCTGCCCCTTTCCCTCGCCCTCAGCAGGCACCGTGCACCACCTGGCAGCGTAAACTGCTCCAGGGTCCAGCCGGGGCCACGGGCACACGGCACAAGAACTCCACCCTGCTGTGCTGCTTGGTTCCCCCTCTAGTTCTGCCTGCCAGCTACCTCCTTCATGCTACGGCAGCCACAGCTGGCCCAGATGCTGAGCCGCTGCTAGGAGGACTCATTCCTCCTCTGAAAGCAGCCCTTCAGCAGCTCCTCTCTTAGCCCTGCACTGCCCCTCCCTGTTGCACAACCAGGCTGAGCTCTGCTGACCTTCCACCACCCCTCACACAGCACCAGCACCTTCCACTTCTGACACAGGCTGATCCTCCCTCCAAGAGGACCCCAGGGCCAGGGGTACATTCAATAAGCTGCTTGATAGGAGTCCAGCAGAAGACTCAAGATCCTGATGGTGCTTATAGGAACGGGATGGAGAGGATTGAGAACTTGCTCATGCATGGGCACAGACATGCAGACAGCAGGGCAGATTTCACCACTGCTTCAAACAAAGAGATTCATGTGAGGGACCTGGAGCACAGCCCTGTGAGGAGAGGCTGAGGGAGCTGGGGGTGTGCAGCCTGCAGCAGAGGAGGCTCAGGGCAGAGCTCATTGCTGTCTGCAGCTCCCTGCAGGGAGGCTGTAGCCAGGTGGGGTTGGGCTCTGCTGCCAGGCAGCCAGCAACAGAAGGGGTCACAGCCTCAAGCTGTGGCAGGGCAGGTCTAGGCTGGATGTTAGGAGGAAGTTGTTGGCAGAGAGAGTGATTGGCATTGGAATGGGCTGCCCAGGGAGGTGG
Organism: Tricholaema leucomelas; assembly: GCA_013400475.1. Lineage (NCBI taxonomy): Eukaryota > Metazoa > Chordata > Aves > Piciformes > Lybiidae > Tricholaema lacrymosa > Tricholaema leucomelas. Next base: position 441,055 of record WAAF01017933.1, on the reverse strand, counting down.
TGGAGTGGCTGTGCCTGGAGGTGTTGAAGCCAAGCCTGGCTGGGGCACTGAGTGCCATGGTCTGGTGGATTGGGCAGGGCTGGGTGCTAGGTTGGGCTGGATGAGCTTGGAGCTCTCTTCCAACCTGCTTGATTCTCTGATTCTGTGTGTCCTGCTCAGGGCAGCCTTGCTGCCACCTTGACCACGAGACAACCTGCTCGAGCAGACAACCTGACCCTATGCAATAGAGAGGAATGGGAGGGCTGCTGAGCTGGGACAGAGGCTTGCCAAGTGAAAGGGGAATTGGAAAGCAGATTTAGAGCCTGTTCTAACAGCCAGAGTGACCTCCACAGCCTGAGAAGCCCCTGGGGAGAGGCTAAGGGGTGGTGGTGGGGGAGAAGCAGCCCAGGTTTTGCAGAAGCTGCTGGTTCATTTCAGGTGTCCAGTGTCAGGCACTGCAAGTGGGCTTGTAAAACATGCAGAGGTCAGACGGCCATAAAAACGGTCTTAAGCTGAGGGAGGGAGTTCCCTGTCTCATCTCAAACTCTCAGCCCAAAGAAAAGAAGAACTCTCTCAGCCACTTGCAACTTTTGGCCCACAGATACCACCCACAAGCGAGATCTGAACTCTGGAAATGAGAAGGAATGGAGGAGAAAGAAACAAACCAAAGCAAACAACAGAAGGATAAAGGAATGAGCTGAAGTCAAACAGACCACATCTCCAATGCTGCTTTGGAACACTGCTGAGGTACCAGTGGTTGAGTCACCCCTCTGTGATGTGGAGAAGACCTGATCACGTCTCACACGCGCTCAAAACACCACCCAAGAGGTTCCATGGCACAGGTGGGTCCAGGGCAGGCCTGTGACTTACAGTACTAATTCAGTCAGCCTTCAGTTAGTTAAAGCAGCTGCTTAATTGCCAAGGAGCCACTAATTGCAAATGGTCCCTTCCAGGCTGGTTGGACTGCCCAAGCAGTATCTCACACAGCCACACACCCCCCACCAGACATCCACGGGGAACACCTTCCAGCACACAGCCATCACCTCATCAGCAAATGAGGGAAGGAATTGCATCCCTTCTCCTGCCAGGAAAGCAGAGGAGGAGGAATACCAGGAGAGGGGGGTGGGGGTGGGGAAGAAGGGATGTGAAGTCCTTAAATATTAGCAAATAGAAATAACAACAACAAAATATTAACACCCAAAAGCTAAGCAGTGCCAGGGCAATCCTCCTTCCTGCAGGGGAAATGATCCCTCTTCCCAAAGCCAGGATCTGCTCTGCAGAGAGGGGAACTAGAAGGCTGGACTGAGATGATCCTGAAGGTCTCTTCCACCCCAAGAGATGCTGTGAAGAGGGAATGGGCAGATCCATTCCCAGCCAAGCTGTGCACCAGGAGGGTGTGCAGGGAGCAGGCAGCCATAAAGTCATCTGAACCTGGGACAGCAACAGCAGGGATGCAAACTGAGCTCATCCAACCCCACCTGCCTGGCTGGGGAACACCCCAGAGCTGGCAGCTTAGGGAATGAGATGGGGGCCAGCTGAGGATGGCAACACCAAGGGAGGGTTCAGGACGCTTCATCCAGTTCCGTTTCCAAACCTCACCTCCTCCAGGCCCCTGTCCCTTAGCTGGGCTTCCTTAGTGTATTTTAAGGCATCAATTAGACACCATTGAGAACCTCAGAGTGGCCTCAGAGTCTGTAACAGTGCACGATAGGCTGGGTAAAGAGTTTGGCTACAGTGACATTCAGGGCAGCAGCTGCACATTCAGCCGTGTCCCCGGGAGGAGTGCTGTCCACCTCTGCCACCCCACAGGACTGCTGGCAGCCTCCGGGGCTGGCTGTGCCGGGAGCTGTGGCAGCAGCTGGCTCCCTTGGACCCGAGAAGCAGCAATGGTTTGCAAGTGTCCTCTCCCCAAAGGTGAAAAAATAACCCCAGCTACAGGCCCTTTGGGAGAGCAGTGAGATGAGGCTGGATGGAGCAGAGAGCATCCCCTCTCCTGGCCCTCCAGAAGGAAGGGGCTCGCCCAGGAAGCAGGTTTCTAACTGCCGCGGGGGTGCCGATCCAAGGTGCGCAGCAGGAGCGCTGGGGCCGGAGGCAGCAGCTGGCACCACCTTGGCTCTCCTCCTACAGCGAGCGGCTGCCCCGCGGGGCTGGCCAGGCTGCCCTAGAGCTCCACCAGACAGCCCTGTCCCCTCGAGGTAAGGCAGGTCCTGACTCTTTGTCAAAGGCTCGTCGAAGACACCGACAGGGTGGGCGAGGAAGGGGGGGGGAAGTTGAGGAGTTCCAGCACGGCCACCCCCACGCTGCTGCGGCGAGTGAACATGCAGGAGGCTGCCACCCACTTGTTGGTTCGGGGGTTGTACTTCTCGATGGAGTTGAGGCTGGAGCTCCCATCGTTGCCACCCACTGCATACAGCCACCCATCCATGGCCACCAGGTCGTGGGTGCTCCTAGAACAACCGGGCAGAGACCACAAGGGTTGTAGGGCAGCACCTCGGAGGAGCCAGCCAGAGCTCTGCCAGCCCAGGGGATGTGGTGCCCCAGCTGGGGCTCAAACAGTTGGGTGGTGGGCAGAGAGCAGCAGAGAGCCTCCATCTATTGTGTGCAGTGCTGGAGCCCCCAGCACAAGAAGGACATGGAACTGTTGGAGCAAGTCCAGAGAGAGGCCACCGAGATGCTGAGAGGGCTGCAGCAGCTCTGCTCTGAGCACAGGCTGAGAGAGTTGGGGCTCTGCAGGCTGGAGAAGNGATCACATTGGGTGATTCTGTGCTCCACAACCTCCCTGGAGGTGTTCAGGACCAGGTTGGATGAGGCTTTGAGCATCCTGCTCTAGTGGGAGCTGTCCCTGCTTGTGGCCAGGGGGTTGGAACTGGCTGAGCTTTGAGCTCCCTTCTAACCTAAACCATTCTGTGAATCTTTCCCACCAACCTGGTGCCCTCCTTCCACTGGAGAATCACCAACCCTAAATAGCAGAGCCTAAAATCCTTGGATCTTCCATAAAGAAAAGGTTTGGACTTCCAAGCCTTAAATCCTCCCCCAGCCCACAGGCATCTCCCGCACACCTCGGAGCCAGCCACACCACCCTGATCTTCAGGGCCACGCAGACCTCTGAGAACAAATCTCTCTGCAGAAAAGCTCCTGCTGCAGAAGGTCCCTGCTCTGCCCTGCTGGCACAGAGTCCCTCACAGTGCCAGCCAACTGCAGCACTCGCCAAGCCCTGGGGCACACCCTGCAGTGTGCTGCTTTGCAGTGCCAAGCAAGGGAAGCCTCTCCGGGAGGTGGGAGCCTCGGTCCCGGCCGCAGCAGCTGAGGAGGGTGGCAGGGGCAGAGGCCCTTACCTGCGGATGTTCATGGGTGCCACACTCTCCCAGGTGTTGGTCTTGGGGTTGTAACGCTCCACAGAGTTGAGGCAGCTGGTGCCATCGTTGCCACCAGCCACATAGAGCAGCCCCTCCAGCACCGCCACTCCCGCGCTGCTCCGGCGGCTCAGCATGTTGGCAATGGGCGTCCAGGTGTTGATCTGGGCAGAGGGCATCACAGAGGGGGTGTTCATGAGCCACGGGGGGGGAGGACGTTGCCACATGTCTGCACTTTGTCCTACACTTTGGCCACAGCAACCCCAAGCAGCACTACAGGCTGGGGACAGAGTGGCTGAGAGCAGCCAGGCAGAGAGGGAGCTGGGGGTGCTGGGAGAGAGGAGCTGAAGAGGAGGCAGCAGTGCCCAGGTGGGCAGCAGAGCCAATGGCATCCTGGGCTGGCTCAGGAGCAGTGTGGGCAGCAGGACAAGGGAGGTTCTTCTGCCCCTGTGCTCAGCACTGCTCAGGCCACCCCCTGAGCACTGTGCCCACTTCTGGGCTACTCCATTCAAGAAAGGGAGCTGGGGGTGTGCAGCCTGCAGCAGAGGAGGCTCAGGGCAGAGCTCATTGCTGTCTGCAGCTCCCTGCAGGGAGGCTGTAGCCAGCTGGGGTTGGGCTCTGCTGCCAGGCAGCCAGCAACAGAAGAAGGGGACACAGCCTCAAGCTGTGCCAGGGCAGGTCTAGGCTGGATGTGAGGAGGAAGTTGTTGGCAGAGAGAGTGATTGGCATTGGAATGGGCTGCCCAGGGAGGTGGTGGAGTGGCTGTGCCTGGAGGTGTTGAAGCCAAGCCTGGCTGGGGCACTTAGTGCCATGGTCTGGTGGATTGGGCAGGGCTGGGTGCTAGGTTGGGCTGGCTGAGCCTGGAGCTCTCTTCCATCCTGGCTGATTCTATGATGAAATCCCTGCCAAATTAGCTCTGTCAGGTTAGTCCTGCTCTAACCTCACAGCTCCTGACACAGAAATGATCCTGCCCCAGAAAGGCCTTTGGGAGGTGTGTGGGGTGGTGGTGGAAATCACAGATTGCACTGGATGGGAAGGGACCCTCAAAGGGCATCGTGACCAAGCCCTCTGGGACACCTCCAACTAAATGAGGCTGCCCAGGGGCCACGAGTCTGATCTTGAATGTCTCCAGGGCCTCAACCACATCCCTGGGCAATCTCTTCCAGTGTTTCCCCACTCTCACTGAGCAGAACTTCCTCCTGCTATCCAACCTAACTCTGCCCATTGCTCCTCACCCTATCCCCACAGGTCCTGCTGAACAGTCCCTCCCCAGCCTTTCAGCAGGTCCCCTTCAGATACTGCAACACAGCTCTAAGGTCTCCCCAGAGCCTTTTCAATTAGTCTGCAGGGCCCCAGGAGAGATCTCTGCCAACTGTCTCAGTAAAGCCCAGTCACAGTTGGCAGAAGTTCTGCCAGCCCAGGAGCTTGCTGGTCACACCTTAAGATGCAGAGGCAGCTTGCTAAGAGTCCACACAACCTTCTCCCTCACTGCCTGCCAAGCTCTCCAGCAGCTTACAATCCCAGACTGGTTTGGGTTAGGAAGGACCTTTAAAGCTCAGCCAGTCCAACTCCTCTGCACTCAGCAGTGACATTCCCAGCTAGAGGAGGTTGCTCAGAGCCCCGAACCACCTCACCTGCAATGATTCCAGGGATGGGGCAACCTGGGCCAGGCTCTCACCATCCTCAGTGCAAACAAATTCCTCCTTCTCTCCACTCAGTCTCCTCTTCTAATTGCAAACCATCCCCCCTTGTCCTGTCACAACAGGCCCTGCCCCAAAGTCCTCCCCAGCTTCCTGATCAGCCCCTTTAAGCACTGCAAGGCCACCAGAAGGTCCCCCTGGAGCCTTCTCTTTCCCAGGCTGAACAACCCCAACTCTTCTCAGCTTGGCCTCCACCTTGTGCAGCCTCCAGCTTTCTGCAGGCCCTTTCAGGCACCCATCAGGGGAGCAGAAGGAAAAGGTTCTCAGCTGCTTACCTGGGGCTCATACTTCTCTACTGTGGCCAAGTGGGATGAGCTGTCATATCCCCCCACAGCATAGAGGTTGCCTTCTGCAAAGAGAGTCACAAACACACAGCAGTCAGCTAAAGAGCACCACCCCAGCCCTGGCACAGCCTCCCACACCTCATGCAGGTCATGTAGGTGCCCATCCAGGTCTCAGCTGAACTACAGTGCCTCCCCCTCCCCAGGCAGCCATGGGGCTCCCCCAGCTCCCCCCACCTGGAAGCATGGAGCACTGTGGAAAGTTGACCAGGCAATTTCTCTGCCACACTCAAGCTTCCCAAAGAGCTCCTTCTCCTGCTGCTTCTTGACCTCCTCACAGTGTGAGGGGTTTCTTTTTAGCAGTGGAGGAACACCAATGAATTCTGTGCTCCTGTGCTCCACAACCTCCCTGAAGATGTTCAGGACCAGGTCTACAACTACCTGAGGGGTGGTTGTGGCCAGGAGGAGGTTGCTCTCTTCTCTCAGGTGGCCAGCACCAGAACAAGAGGACACAGCCTCAGGCTGTGCCAAGGGAAGTTTAGGCTCGGGGTGAGGAGAAAGTTCCTCACTGAGAGAGTCATTGGACACTGGAATGGGCTGCCCAGGGAGGTGGTGGAGTCACCGTCCCTGGAGCTGTTCAAGGCAGGATTGGACGTGGCACTTGGTGCCATGGTCCAGCCTTGAGCTCTGTGGTAACAGTTTGGACTTGATGATCTGTGAGGTCTCTCCCAGCCTTGGTGGTACTGTGAGACTGTGATACAGGTTGGATCCGGCCTGAAGCGGAGGTGTCCCTGCCTGTGGCAGGGGGGTTGGAACCGTCTGAGCTTTCAGCTCCCTTCCAGCCTAAACCATTCTATGCTTCTATGATCCCACCAGGAAGCAGCAAGGAAGCAGCAGAAACAGGAGAGGCTGCAGGGCAGGCAGGCAGCCCCCCCTGCCATCACCCACCTAGCGTCGCCACCCGCACGTAGCGTCTCCTGGTGCTCATGGCAGCGATGGAGGTCCAGGTGCCCGTCAGGGGGTCGTAGCGCTCTGCGCTGCAGCAGGCAGGGACACAGGAACAGAAGGTGTCACACTGGCAAAGCCCTTTGCCACAGGGGCCTCTCCCAAGGAAGCTTGGGAGTAGGCAGGGAAGAACTGGCTGTGTTCTGTGGTGGCAGAGGGCTACAGCGTGGGGTTTCCCCTGGAGAAGCTCTGCCTGGGCCAACGACAGAGCTGCGTTGTCACAGATCTACTCTGGGGCCAGTCCATCTGTCAGGAGCAAGCCTCGGGGGCTCTCCGGGCAGCCAGTGCCAAGGGCAGTGCATGCAAGAGCAGTGGAGGAGCCTGTGGCAAGGCAATCCCCTACCTGTTGAGGCACGAGGCCCCATCGTACCCCCCAGCAGCATAGAGAAGCCCATGAAGTGCTGCTACCCCCAGGCAGCTCCTCCTGGTGCCCATGGACACCTCAGGTTGCCAGGAATTGGTGACAGGATCATAGGACTCCACTGTGGCCAAATCAGAGGTTCCATCATAGCTGTAAGGAGTGAGAAGGGAGGCAGTGTCAGAGGTGGGAAGCCTGGGTGGCAGCTGAGGCTGCAGGCTGCTCCTACAGCTCTGGAGCTGACCAGAAGCCCAGACAGCACAGCCTGCTTTGGGTTCCTATCCTCACATCTCCTCTTCCCTTTGCCCACCTCCCACAAGGCAGAGTGGACCAAAGCACCTGCTGAAGGTGCAGAGCTCTCAGCTGAGCTCTCCTGGGGGGCTCCTGAGGGTGCCACACAGTGAGGAGCTGACAAGTTCTTACCAGCCTGCACCCCAGGGCTCTGGGCAGCCTGATCTAGGTAAGGGTGCTCCTGCTCCCTGCAGAGGGGGTTGCACTCGATGACCTTGGGAGGTGCCTTCCAACCATGATTCCATGATTCTATGACAGAGCCACCATGAAACTAGGACTGGGAAACTCATGCAGGGGCTGGGAAGGGGTTTGCAGATGCTGCTCCTGCAGTCAGCAACCCACAGATACCAGATGGCTTCATCTGCTTGGAGTGGGGCCAGAGGAGGCCACAACAATGATGGGAGGGCTGAAACCTCTCTGCTGCGAGGCCAGGCTGAGAGAGTTGGGGATGTTCAGCCTGGAGAAGGGCCCTGGGAGACCTTCTGGTGGCCTTTCAGTGCTTAAAGGGACTGATCAGAAAGCTGGGGACAGACTTTTGAACAGGGCTTGTTGTGACAGGACAAGGGGTGATGATTGGAACTAAAAGAAGGAGATTCAGGCCAGAGAGAAGGAATTTTTTGATGAGGGTGGTGAGACCCTGGCCCAGGTTGACCATGGAGGTGGCAGCTGCCCCATCCCTGAAACCACTCCAGGTCAGGATGTCTGGGGCTCTGACCAACCTGCTCTAGTTGGGGATGTCTCTCTAGTTGCTGACTGCAGGAGGGTTGGACTAGATGACCTCTAAAGATCCCTTCCAACCCAAACCATTGCTTGGTTCCCCCTCTACTCTGCCCTCCTGAGACCTCCTCTTGAGCACTGCCTTCAGTTTGGGCTCCCCAGTTTCAGAGGGACAGGGATCTGCTGGAGAGGGTCCAAGGGAGGGCTGTGAGGATGATGAGGAGACTGCAGCACTGCCTGGTGAGGAGAGGCTGAGGGACCTGGGGCTGCTTAGTCTGGAGAAGAGAAGACTGAGAGGGGATTGAATCAATATCTATAACTATCTGAGGGCTGGGGGTCAGGAGCAGGGGACAGGCTCTGCTCACTGCTCCCTGGGACAGGACAAGCAGCAATGGATGGAAGCTGCAGCACAGCAGGTTCCAGCTCAGCACAAGGGGGAACTTCTTGACTGTGAGGGTCCCAGAGCCCTGGCACAGGCTGCCCAGAGAGGCTGTGGAGTCTCCTTCTCTGGAGCCTTTCAAGGCCTGTCTGGATGTGTTCCTGTGTGCCCTGAGCTAGATTGGATGGTCCTGCTCTGGCAGGGGGGTTGGACTGGATGATCTCCTTGGGTCCCTTCCAAGCCCTGACATCTGTGAGCCTGTGATCCCGAGGCTGGCCCTGGGCAGCTTTGCTGGCCACCCCTGCTCCCATAGCAGCGCTCTCACCAGGGCTCACTGCTCAAGAGGCTGCCAGGGCATCCTTGCCAGCTAACTGTGCCCAGCTGCTGTGCCCTCCTTACCCTCCCACAGCGTACAGCTTGTTGCCGATGGCAGCGACGCCCACTCGAGCCCTGCGAGTGGACATGGAGGCCACCATGTGCCAGCGGTCGGTCCGCGTGTCGTAGGCTTCACAGTCCCCGTGGATGGCAAACAGGCTCCCCCCACCTGCACAGGGGGGCACAGAGAGAGCAAACAGCAGCTTAGGTGATGAGACTGGACAAGGCCAAGGGCAGGGTTCTGCACTTTGGCCACAACAACCCCAAGCAGCACTACAGGCTGGGGACAGAGTGGCTGAGAGCAGCCAGGCAGAGAGGGAGCTGGAGGTGCTGGGAGAGAGGAGCTGAAGAGGAGGCAGCAGTGCCCAGGTGGGCAGCAGAGCCAATGGCATCCTGGGCTGGCTCAGGAGCAGTGTGGGCAGCAGGGCAAGGGAGGTTCTTCTGCCCCTGTGCTCAGCACTGCTCAGGACACTCCCTGAGCACTGTGCCCAGTTCTGTAGATCAGCTACGAACTGCCCCAGCCGCGCAGAAGCCCTGGGGAGGGCTTGGCATGGACAGGAGCAGGTGGCAGAGCCTTACCCACAGCAAAGAGCACAGTGCTGGCCCCCTCGCAGCGCCGTGGCCTCGTCCTGCTGTTGCTGAGGACCCCTCTCTGCTCGGGCATCAGGTGGTACTTGAGGGCTTCGATCAGCAGGTCCTTGCACTCCGAGTGGTGCCTCACCAGCAGCTCCGTGTCCACGTTGCTCATGAGGAAGTCACGGCTCAGCAGCGGCAGCCGCACGCACTTCATCAGCTGGGGGCAGAGCAGTCACAGCCCCTCAGCAGGGTGGCAAGGGTCTGTCCCACTGCTGCCCCAACGTCTCCCCTACAAAGCCCAGGGGCACTGCCAGGGCTGACTCCACCTGGAGAGGGCATCCTGCTCACTTGGCAGAGAAGGCAGCGGGGCCAAAGGCACCGAAGCTCATGCAGCAGCTCAGCCTTAACGTCCCTGCAGGGCCAGGAGCGCTCAGCCTGGCCGTGACACATCCCACAGCCACCCCAGACCCCCATCCTGCCCTCTGCCAGTACCCACATCCTCCTCTAGCACTCATGATACAGATCCCAAGCCTTGCTGTGGGGCCTGCAGAGCCCAGATACAGATGGCCTCCACCCAGCATCCCCATGGGCATTTCCATCACCCACCACTGCCCTCCACTCAGCATCCCCATGGGCATCTCCATCACCCACCACTGCCCTCCACTCAGCATCCCCATGGGCACCTCCATCACCCACCACTGCCCTCCACCCAGCATCCCCATGGGCACCTCCATCACCCACCACTGCCCTCCACCCAGCATCCCCATGGGCACCTCCATCACCCACCGCTGCCCTCCACCCAGCATCCCCATGGGCACCTCCATCACCCACAGAAGGGATGTCTGAGTGCACTCAACCAGCAAAGGTGTAGACAGAATCACAGAATCAGTCATGGTTGGAAGGGACCACAAGGCTCAGCCAGTGCCAACCCCCCTGCCATGCCCAGGGACACTTCACACTAGATCAGGTTGCCCAGAGCCTCATCTAGCCTGGCCCTAAACACCCCCAGGGATGAGGCTTCCACCAGCTCCCTGGGTAACCTGTTCCAGGTTCTCACCACCCTCCTGCTGAAGAACAACTTCCTAACATCCAGCCTGCCTCCACCCATGTCCAGCTTTGTTCCATCCACCCCTGTCCCATCACTCCCTGATACAGTAGGTCTTGGGGAAGGTGGAAACCCCGGGAAAAGTCTCCCTCTTCCTGCCCCATCTCAGTCCCAGCCTTCAGGAGGACACCCAGGGGTGCTTCCTCCCAGCATTCCCACCCATTGTCTGCCTCAGACTTGCCTGAGCTTTTTGTTCAGGGATGCACACCAGAGCTCAGGCAGGCTGCAGGCAGAGCTGACCTCTCCTGCTGCCCACGGCTCCACCTGCCCAAGCTGCCAGATGTCACCCAGGGACCTCACTCTGGGAGACTGAACTTTCCCAGCAACACCCTCATCTGTGCTTGGACTGGAAGAGGTATGGCAGGGACCTGCTGTCCCTGCCCTCTGGCCACCCTGCAGCTTCCTTCAGCTGTGTACCCAACCAGAACAGGCAGTGGGAGCTGGTGGGTAGAACCAGGTCACCTTACCCAGCAGACTCACCCTGGGGACATGCTGTCTTCTGCTGTCCACATCATGTTTGACCCAGCTGAGCACAGCCCTGTACACCTCCTCCTCCGATGGCACATTGAGGCTGTCACTAGAAATGAGGTCCAGCACCTACAGGGTGGGGTGGAAAGAGCAAGTGTGGGATGATTCCCCTGTCAAACCCTGTCCCCTCAGCACAGGCTCCTGGGCTTTTGGCACCCAGAGTCTGCACAAAAAGCCTTGCCTCATCCATGCCTTCCCATTCCCATCAGGACCTCACCTGTTTCAGAGGCAGCAGCATGAACTCCTCTGTCTTGGAGACCTCCACGAAGTGCTGGAGGACATACTTGTGTGCAGACTTGAGGAGGTCACTGCAGGAGTGGGTGTCAGCAAAGCCACGGATGCCCAGGCAGTTGGATGGGTCCAGCTGGCTGAGCAGGAACTTGCAGCAAGCATCCCTCACACCATTGAGCTGCAGCAGGCTGGCAGCAGGAAGAAGTGTCTGGCAGTGGAAAGAAATGAGGGAAAAGAGAGTTTCCAGAGCAAGGAGAACGTTGCCACCCTCACCTCACTGCAAGTCACTAACGGAGCAAGGCTTACTGAGCACCTTCAGGCACACAGGACGTCAGAGCATCACAGAACCCCAGCATGGTGGGGGCTGGAAGGGACCTCTGGCAATCATCCTGTCCATGCCCCGTGCTACAGCAGGGGCACCCACAGCAGCATGCCCAGGATCACAGCGTCCAGGTGGGGCTGGAATCTCTCCAGAGAGGGAACAGTGCACAACCTCTCTGGGCAGCCTGCTCCAGCTCTTTGCCCACTCTCACAGCAAAGAAGCTTCTCCTCATTCATGTTGTGGCAGAACTTCAGTGTTCCAATTTGTGTCCACTGCTCCTTGTCCTAGCACTGAGAATCAGTGAAGAGAAACTGGCCCCATCTTCTTGACCACCCTTAAGGTACCTGCAAACACTGATCAGATCCCCTCTCAGGCTGCTCCTCTCCAAGCTAAACAGCTCCAGGTCTCTCAGCCTTTCCTCCTCAGGGAGATGTTTCATTCCCTTAATCATTCTTTTGGCCCCCATTGGACTCTCTCCAGCCTGTTCCCCTCTCCTGACCCCCAGCCCTCAGGTGCTTATAGACATTGATTCAATCCCCTCTCAGTCTTCTCTTCTCCAGACTAAGCAGCCCCAGGTCCCTCAGCCTCTCCTCATCAGCCATGCCTTCCAGTCCCCTCATCATCCTTGCAGCCCTCCCTTGCACCCTCTCCAGCAGATCCCTGTCCCTCTTCAACTGGGGAGCCCCAGACTGAAGGCAGTACTCCAGATGAGGTCTCAGCAGGGCAAAGTAGAGGGGCAGGAGAACCTCCCTTGATCTGCTGGACACACTCTGCTGAATGCCCCCCAGGCTCCCTTTGGCCCTCATGGCCAGCAGGGCACATTGCTGTGCCATGGATGTTCTCTCCCAGCACTCCCAGGTCCCTCTCCACAAGGCTGCTCTCCAGCAGTCACCTCCCAGCCTGTCCTGCTGCAGTTTGTTCTTCCTCTCCAGGGCAGGACTCTGCCCTATTGAACCTCATTTGGCTCTTCTGTGCCCACCTCTGTCTGCCCAGGGCTCTCTGGATGGCAGCACAGCCTGCAGCTGTCTCAGCCAAGCCTCCCAGCTTGGTGTCAGCAGCAAACTTGCTGAGCAGACTCTGTCTGTCTGTGCCCTCATCAATCATAGAATCATAGAATGGTTTAGGTTGGAAGGGACCTCAAGGATCGTCCAGCTCCAGCCCCCTGCCATAGGCAGGGACACCTCCTGCTAGAGCATCAATGACATTGATGAAGATGTTGAACATCACCGGAGCCAGCACTGATCCCTGGGAGCATTCCCAGGGGTCAAGCCCTGCAGGGAGTGGCTCTGTGGAGGAGAAGGAGGTGGGGAGGGCTCCTACCTGCACGTTGCCCTCGCCCACCACGATCTCCGCGGTGTAGGCGTACTGCACCAGCTGCTCCAGGGCCTGGGGGTCGATGTCGTGCAGCGTGACGTGGGTCTGGCGGCTCTCACTCATCTCATCTAGGCCAACACAGACAGCAGACATCAGCAGAGCCCCACAGCTGCAGGGAAACAGCCCTCCCCTTGGCCCTGCGTGGGACAAGCCCAAGACACCTCCACAGCCCAGCCCATCTCTTAGCTAAGGAATGGGCTCCGCAGGATGGGGCAGGGAGCTGTGGGCAAAGGGATTGATGGAAGGGTGTCAGATGAGGAATCACAGTGTTAGGGGGTTGGAAGGGACCTCTAGAGATCACCTAGTCCAACCCCCCTGCCAGAGCAGGGTCACCTAGGACAGAGAGGTTCATAGATTCATACAATACAGGTTGGAAAGGACCTTAAGGTTCATCTAGGGTAAGAATGATGGAATCACAGAATGGCCTAGGCTGGAAGAGACCTTAGAGATCATCTAATCCAACCTCCCTGCCAAGGCAGGGACACCTGTCAGCTAGCCCAGGTTACTGAAAGCCTCATCCAACCTGGCAGGGAGGAGGCATCCACAGCCTTCCTGCACAATCCATTCCAGAGTCTTGCTGGCTTCATAGTGAGGAATTTCTTCCTAAGATCCAATCTAAACCTACTCTCCTTCAATGGAAATCCACCTCCCCTTGTCCTGCCAGTGAGCACTCCTGTGAAAAGTCTCTCTGCAGCCTTCCTGTAGGGTCCCTTTGGGGCACAGGTGGCCCAGGGACATTGCAGATGCTCCCTCCCAGGAGGTGTTCAAGGCCAGGTTAGATGAAGCCTTGAGCGACCTGTTCTAGTGGGAAGTGTCCCTGCCTATGGTGGGGGGGTTGGACCTTGATGAGCTTTGAGCTCCCTTCCAACCTAAACCATTCTATGATTCTGTTGGGCTACAGGAAAGCTGGGGAGGGACTTCTTAGGCTGTCAGGGAGGGATAGGACTGGGGGGATGGAACAGAGCTGGAAGTGGGGAGATTCAGACTGGGTGTTAGGAAGAAGTTCTCCAGCATGAGGGTGGTGAGAGCCTGGAAGGGGCTGCCTGGGGAGGTGGTGGAAGCCTTATCCTTGGAGGTGTTTAAGGCCAGGCTGGATGAGGCTGTGGCTAGCCTGATGTAGTGTGAGGTGTCCCTGGGCATGGCAGGGAGGGTTGGCACTGGCTGATCCTTGTGGTCCCTTCCAACCCTGGCTGATTCTGTGATTCTGTAATTGGAAGGCAGATGCTACAAAGGCAGCCTAATTCCGTAGGGCAGGGGGGTGATGAACCAGGAGTGGGGCAGGAAGGGAAAAGGGGCAGGCAGAAAGGGAAAGGGGCAGGCAGAAAGGGGAAA
>WAAF01017933.1:404375-423258 GCA_013400475.1 Tricholaema leucomelas | reverse complement strand
ATTCCTCCTCATCCTGGCATTACCAGACTCTGTCAATAGTCCCTCCCCAGCCCTCCTGTAGCCCCCTTCAGATCCTGGAAGGCCACTCCAAGGTCTCCTCCAAGCCTTCTCTTCTCCAGGCTGCAGAGCCCCAACTCTCTCAGCCTGTCCTCGGAGCAGAGCTGCTGCAGCCCTCTCAGCATCTTAATGGACAGTTCCATGTCCTTCTTGTGCTGGGGACTCCAGAACTGCACACAGAGCTCCTGCTGGTGGTTCCTTTCCAACCATAGTGATCAGCTGTCGTGCTGAGGGACTTGGTTTGGTCCAGGAGCGGTCAGTGTGAAACTAATGATCGGACTCAATGATCCTGAAGGGTCTTTTTCTACTCATGCTGCTCCTTGCAGTGCCTGAACTCCCCAACCTGCCTGGCAGCACTAAGTATTCCTTCATTCCTTGCAAGGCTTCATTCCCAGGAAACAAAGGTCTGTGAGCAGTGTGAGGATACAATGAGCAACGCCTGGCCCGGAGGAGACAGCGAGGCAGTGTCCAGAGCTCCAGCCAGGGGAAGTCAGCACAAGCCCACTGTTGTTGGAGCAGGAAGGCACGTGTGCTGCATCAGCTAGCATGGATGTGGTGGGGCTGCCTTGGAATAACTCTTGGTTATGACCCAAAAAAAAAAGGAAAAGGATGGGGGGGGGGGGGAGGGGGGGGGGGGAGACAAAGGGTGAGGGGGGAAAGACAGAAGGCATTTGTTTGGCTGCTGTGCACCAGAGCATGGCCATGCATAACAGCTCTCTTAATTAATGCAAATGAGCCCTACCCAAAGGGAGGTCTGTTCTCTTTGTACCCAAAAAAAAAACCACCCCCAAGGCCATATTTGGCTGAGGGTGAGGAGAAGCCTGCTGGGCAATAAATAGGGAACAGAGCATCCTCCAGGGAGGAGTTCAGAGCCTGCCCCTTTCCCCAGGAAGGTCCTGGAGAATGGCTTTTTGTTGACAGCCTGGATGGAGATTTTGTGTCCACAAAGACATATCCTGTGCAGCTGGTCAGATAGGAGCAGCACTGATCACAGAGCACACTGGCTTGGAAGGGACCCTCAGAGGTCATCCTGGCCAGTCCCACTGCAGTGAGGGACGCAGGATCAGAGATTGCATGGGCTTGGAAGGGGCCCTCAGCGGTCATCCTGGCCAGTCCCACTGCAGTGAGGGACGCAGGATCAGAGATTGCATGGGCTTGGAAGGGGCCCTCAGCGGTCATCCTGGCCAGTCCCACTGCAGTGAGGGACACAGGATCAGAGATTGCATTGGCTTGGAAGGGGCCCTCAGAGGTCATCCTGGCCAGCCCCACTGCAGTAAGGGACATGGAATCAGAGAATGCATTGGCTTGGGAGAGACCTTCAGAGGTCATCCTGGCCAGTCCCACTGCAGTAAGGAACACAGGATCAGAGAATGCATTGGCTTGGAAGGGATCCACAAAAGTCATCTTGGCCAACCCCACTGCAGTGGGCAGAGACATCCCCAACTAGAGTAGGCTCCTCAGGGCCTCATCAAGTTTGACCTTGAATGTCTCCAGGGATGTCTCCATCACTTCTCTGGGAACCTGTCCCAGTATTTCACTACCCTCATTGTAAAGAACTTCTTCCTAATGCCCAAAGGTGGGGACAAGCTGACATGTCCATGCCCTAAGGCCTGACATACCTTGCTGGTTAAATCCATCCCTTCCACCAGTGTCCTAACCCTGCCCTGGTTTGTGTGCAGCCCTGCATCTCCCCCAGAAGTGCTGCCATTGGACCCCTACCCCAGTGTGTCACAGCACTAACAGACCTGCAAGCAGCACAAACTAGGTCAATAAGGTGGCACCATGTTGCCAGTTTCCCTTACAGGGAAGTGGTTCTCCCTTTCCTTGGCACCAGGGGTCCACCTCCCAAGCACAGAACTCCTTTTTTCCTGCGTGCAGACCTCCTCTGGCTCTGTCCCCAGGCAGGAAGGGGCTGCTGGCAGGTATCCTGCTGTGCCCAGCAGCTTCAGATCTCCATTCCAATCAGCAGAGCCAAAGCAGTGCCCTCTGCAACAGCACAGCAAAGCTCATCCTGGAGCAGAGCAACAAGATGGACCCCTGGAGCTTGACAGTGCAGCCAAGGGCAGGAATTGCTGCTTCCAAGCACATCTCCATCTCCCCTACACCAGAAATCAGGATTCTCTTTCTTCTTTTAACCCCTCCAAGAGGAGTCACAGTGCCAAGTAAGCAGCTTCCTGCAGTCCAGCCTTCCCCCAGGGAACAGAAATGCATGCTGCACATTAAAATTCAGCACAGGGCTAGACTGGAGCAGCCTAAACGGGCACAGCCAAGCCCCTGCCCAGCTCTGTGGGTGTGCACACAAGCACAAGTAGCTCCTTTCCTCCTGGGAAGATGATGTACTCCTCTGTTCCTGTAGACTCTTCCATCTCTTAACTGCCCAGGGACACAAACAGCTGAGCTGGCACTAACAATAGCTGCTGTTGTGCTGTTGCAAAGTAAGACCACTAACAGCTCCTGCCAGCAGCCAGAGATGCAGCAGAGCTCACCACAGACCTGAAAACAAAGGTTCACCTCCTTCATTGTCTTGGGGAGGACCCCTTAATGTAGCTGCACTGTCCCTTTTGCTGAAGCTCTGAAGCTCATGGCTAAAGAGAAGCTTTGAACCATCAGACGTTTTGCATCAGCAATCCCCTCGCAGGAGACGTGCCTGAGATCCCAGAGCTGTGCTCACAGGCTACAGCAGACAGACACTGCTGGAGATTAGGAAGAGACTCTGTGCAGTGAGGGTGGAGAGATACTGGAAAAGGTTGCAGATGTCCCCTCCCTGGAGGTGTTCAAGGCCAGGTTGGGGGAGGCCTTGAGCAACCTGGGCTGGTGGAAGGTGTCCTTGCCCATGGCAAGGGGATGGAACTGGATGACCTTTGAGGTCCATACCAAGCCAAACCATCTACTCCAACCTCCCTGCCACAGGCAGGGATGCCTCTCAACTGGTCTTGGTGGCTGAATGCCTCAGCCAGCCAGGCCTTGAACACTCCCAGGAAGGAGGCAGCCACAACCTCCCCGGGTAACCTGTTCCAGAGTCTCACCACCCTTGTACAGAAGAACTCCTACCTAGGATCCAGTCGAACCCTTCTCTCCCTCAGCTTAAAACCATTCCCCTTTATCCTAGCTCTAGACACCCTCAAGAGAAGTCCCTCTGCAGCCTTCCTGCAGGGTCTCTTCAGCTATTCATAGAATCACAGAATCAAGCAGGTTGGAAGAGACCTCCAAGCTCAGCCAGTCCAACCTAGCACCCAGCCCTATCCAGTCAACCAGACTATTGGAAAGCAGCTGCCAGGTCCTTTGGAGTCTCCTCTCCTCTGGGCTGCACACCCCCAGCTCCCTAAGCCTACTCTCACAGCAGAGCTGCCCCAGCCCTTGGGTCATCTTTGCAGCCCTCTCTCCACCAGCTCTGCGCCCTTGCGACGCTGGGAACACCAGACCTGGAGGCGCTACTGGAGCTGAGTCTGAGCAGAGCAGCGTCGAGAGGCAGAATGCCCTCTCCTGCCCTGCTGGCCACACTCCTCTCGATGCAGCAGTTTGCCTTCTGGGCTGCGTGAGCCTTCTGCTCCCCAAGCTCCCCCGGGCGGGGACGGAATGGATCCGCTGCGAGCTGGCCCGAAGGCAGCGCTGAGTCTGCAGGGCTGAGGCTCCCCAGCTTCTCCCAGCAGGGTCGGGGCTCCGGGAACGAATTAGGCTTAACTGACACGCACTGGATCCTCCTGTCTAGACATCTGCAGAGAAGTGACAGGCTGCCAGAGAGGATGTGGATGGAGCCTCGGCAAGGGGGTGGGGAGGACAGGGAAGGGAAAAGCAACACGGCTGCACGCAGTTGCCAGCTCCACAGCACAGAGGCAGCGCTGGCTTCGGGCAAGAAGGACGTTCAGCACATTGACCTAGTCAGTGTCTTTCAGCAGCTGGCTGGGTTGCAGTCAATCGGCCCTGGGTGCACGCAGAAGGCTGGAGGTCTCCTCTCATTAAAGCCTCTCTCTCCCCGTTTCTCTTAGGGAGTTTTGTTTGGGAGCTCGGCTCCGAGTGGCTCTCGGTCAGCCCAGCTGAGGATGCGAGAGAGGAGGCTCTGCCTTGCGCTCTCTCAATGCCTGCACTGGGACATAGATTCATAGAGTCAAAGAAAGGGACCTTAAAGGTCGTCTAGTTCCAAACCCCCTTGCATGGGCAAGGACACCTTCCACTAGTCCAGGTTGCTGAAGGCTTCATTCAGCCTGGTCTGGAACACCTCCAGGGCCATTCCCATATTTGAAAGAGATAAAGGGTGTCCAGCCTGGACATCCCCTATCTGGGTACAAGCTTCTCCCTCTCCTGTGCATGCTTCTCACAGGCTGCAACTCTTCCTGCAGACATCTTCAAATTCAGCTTTTCCCTTCCGTGTTTTGCATGCAGGAGATCACAGCAGCTCCAAGCAGGACTCCATCACTGAGAGATTTAGAGGCATCTGTGCTAATATTTGGGTCACTCTAAGTAATTGGTTGCGAGGGTCAGGACCCAAACAGGTTTGGGATTGAGGAGTTGGTAGGTTAGGGAAAAACAAGAAACAGAAACCAATTCATGCCTTGAGAGCTGAGCAAAACGTGCAGGTCTCCAGCTGTGCTGGGATTAGACAGCAGCCCAGCACAAAGAACATCACCATCTAAGTGAAAAGAGCCCTCTGCCAGGGACTGGGAATGTGGGTCATGTCCTAATTCCCCCTCCCCACTATCCCCCCAGCTGACACAGGAGAAGAGCTACTGCCGCATCCACTGCTACTGCGTGGCACGAGCAGTGCCAAACCTCTACACATGGGCAGCAAGGCTCCTCTCCAGGCAGCAGGGTGGTAAATAAGAGCTTCAGCTGCACTCTCCATCACTGTGGCATCCCTTGTCTCCCTCTAGCCTCCTCTGTGACAGACATCTCTGTCCCCAGCTCATTTTACAGACAAGATCAGAGTGCTCTGATACAGGCAGCCGCCAATGACCTGAGCATCTCAATATCCCTGGCTCCTAGACTTGCCCAGGAGCTCCCTCCCTGCAACATCCTTGGCCAGAAGCTATCCAGAGAAGGATTGTGCCCTTTACCTGCCCGCTCTGCAAGGTGATGGTGTCTGGAGGAGGTGGCAGTGGGCCAGTTCAGAGCAGGCTGTCGCTGCTCAGCAAGGCCCTGACGTCAGAGGAGGGCGATGGATCTGGTGAGGCTCAGCAGGAGCTACCTCTTGGCATCTAGAGGGAAAGTTGACTCCATGACACAAGGCAGCATGGAGAGTGGCAGCAGCAGAGCAGGAAAGAAGGAAAAAGCACTGGGGAGTGCTGGCTGCAAGAGGATCTTTTACAGAGAGCTAAGGCAGGGAGCAATGCTGCTGCTTTATGAAGGGCTGCTCAGGAGGGACTCTCCAAACCAGGAGGTCACCAGGGGCAGTCACCACCTGCACTCTGGCCTGATCCATTCTGCACATGCCACGTTTATGGAGAGCCTACCAAGCCTCCCACCAGCCCCAGTCACGGCGTGGGTTGGCAGTGCAGAAGTGCCAGACCACGTCAGCAGAAGCAGCTCTGTGCTACCTCTCCTGAGCAAGCTGACACCCAGGAGCAGTGGGAACCTGTGCTCGAGCCAGAAAACGATTAAGAGATCTCCCTCACCTCTTCTTGCAGGCAGCAGGACAGGGCACAGGCGTGAAAGCTCAGCTAGGAGGAATATGTGACGTGATGGCCTTGAGTCTGCTGGCACCCTGGGGGCCTGCCAAGGCCACGAGTCCCAGACCATGGGAATTTCAGCTGCAGGAGCTCCAATTCCTGTCCCTGGGGAAGTCACATCCTTTAGAGACAGCGGCGTGGTTTGCTGCCAGCTTCAGCGAGCCAGGCAGAAAGGCTGAAAACTCTCAAGCCTACCAAGCCAACCAAGTCCAGCAAAATAAGACCAGAACCCAGAAGAGTCTTCCCAGCAGATCTCCAGTCCCTGCCTGTCCAGATTTTCCTGTGCCACTCCATCTAGAGAGACTCACACTGATGCTGATGAGAGCGAGGGCAGATGGCCACCAGATGGGCTGGCAGAACAAAGAGGTTCCACTGCCACCCTCACCAAGCTGACCTTAACTGACAGGAACAGAAGGGACCATCCTAGCTGCTCAAGATGCTAAGGAGTGACTCTGCTTGGATCCTAGATCGTCAAGCCAAGACAGCAGGTGACTACTATGCCTGCCAGCCCCTGGTCTGCTCTGAATTAGAAGCTATTTGCTGTGATTCATGAATCAGTCAGTCCTCAGGAAGGAAAAAGATCTTTACACTCAAGATCCCTGAGAGTCTTACTCACTGCCATGCTGAATAATGTACTTCCAGCAGATGCTCACGGGTTGGGAGAGAGACTTGGGGTTGCAGTGGGAAGAGATTTCACAGAGGTGTTTGCTTGGCTGTAGCAGTTGTCACCAGAAGGAAGAGTTAGTGAGCCACCAAACTGTGAACTTGTAAAGAAACTCCTGCTGCAAAACCTAGCACACAGGCATCCCAAGCCTGTCTGCAGCAGTGGTGGTCTTGAAGCTCCAAGAAAGCAGGTGGACTGGGCTCCTGAATTCAGGAGAGATGCTGAGTGCTGGAAGGTGTCCAGAGAAGGGCAGCAAGGCTGGGGAGGGGCCTGGAGCACAGCCCTGTGAGGAGAGGCTGAGGGAGCTGGGGGTGTGCAGCCTGCAGAAGAGGAGGCTCAGGGCAGAGCTCATTGCTGTCTGCAGCTCCCTGCAGGGAGGCTGTAGCCAGGTGGGGTTGGGCTCTGCTGCCAGGCAAACAGCAACAGAAGGGGTCACAGCCTCAAGCTGTGCCAGGGCAGGTTCAGGCTGGATGTTAGGAGGAAGTTGTTGGCAGAGAGAGTGATTGGCATTGGAATGGGCTGCCCAGGGAGGTGGTGGAGTGGCTGTGCCTGGAGGTGTTGAAGCCAAGCCTGGCTGGGGCACTTAGTGCCATGGTCTGGTTGGTTGGGCAGGGCTGGGTGCTAGGTTGGGCTGGCTGAGCTTGGAGGTCTCTTCTACGATTCTATGATCTCAAAGGTCTCTTCCTTCTCTTCTGTCGTGGAGGCCCCAGCCCTCTTCCCATCCTTAAACACAGCTCACACCAGGGAGCCATCCACACTGAAAATGGGCAGGAGCTCTCTGAGGCTGTGCCCTGTCCTAGGGACAAGAAGTTAATTGCATCAACCTGGCACATCTGGAGACTGCCAGGACCAAGAGCACCCAAAATATTCACATGTTGCTGAATCACTCCAGAACCAACCCCCCTCCGCTGCAAGCAGCCTAGGACAGTGCTCATGGGACAGTGGCCACCAAAGTCAAAGGACAGGAGGCTTTACAAAGAGCCTCCATAAGAGCAAGGGCACCGTTTCCTGCAGCTTGGCACGGAGCCTCGGCAGTCGGTGGTCATGCACTGAGGCACTTGGAGCAGGGACAACCACCCAGCAGCTGCGTTTCCTCCTTGCTGTTTAGAAGCTGAGGTCCCAGGGTCTCTCCTCAAAGGGGAAGGTATCTGCTCAGCCAAGCGGGACCAAGGCAGCTGCCTGCCCAGGCCTGCTGCTCCCCAGGACCACCTCCACCAGCAGAGATGCTGCACCTCCGGCAGAAGCCAGCTGGTCACTGCAGAACCCAGGAAGAAAAAAGCTGTCTCTGGCTTCTTCCCACCCCAAGTGACCAGAAAACCTGCGACAAGGTTTTTCCCTGTGCCCTTCAGCTCCCCGACAGTCCCTGGTACCGACAGCCTGGACGCTTCCAGAGCCCGGGAGCAGAGCCCCGGGCAGAGCCTTCCTGCAGCCCTTCCCCACACCTCGCAAGACTCCAGCGCCGCAGTTCGCTTCTTTCCCAAGGGACTGCTCCCTGCCTTGGCAGGGGACAGGGATGGAGACCACAGTACTGCTGCCGGCCCTCGGCCACAGAGCGATGCCGAGGGACCGGCAGCCCAAACGGCACCGGCGGCTGCACCGGACGTGCTGTCGCGTACCCCGACCCGCAAACTTGGCTCTCTAAGGAGAGACACGCAGAAACAACGGCGAGGAGTGATGGAGAGCTCCTCCCGGGGTGGTCCTCCTACCACCGGGTCCCCCCCATCTCGGTAACCCCTCCGGTTCACCTTTCTTCCGCCGCCGCGCCCGAGCTTTGAGTGCCCCGGGGGAGAGGGAAGCGAGAGAGTGGCAGCAGGGCCGTGCCTCGGCGGTACTCACAGCTCTGCTACAGCAGCGACGGCCCGGCGCGGCCCGCGGGATGCTGCGGGGCACCGTTACACCCGTACCGCTGCCGCCGGCCCCGCGGCGGGGAGTCGGGGCGGGGCGGGGGCGGGCAGGTGCGCGGCTCCTCCTCGGGCCGCGTCGGGACGGGGCCGACACCGGGGGCGGCCCCGTGGGCTGCGGCTTCCTCTGTCACCCGGAATAACCCCGCCGCGGAGCCGTAAGAGGACTGCCCTCGGAGCAGCCGCCGTTGAATGCCGCCGCACACGTGTGCCGGGACAAGGGGAGCTCGCTCCGCCTGGCTCCGCCACTCACCCGCCGGCAGCGGGGGGAACATGCGTGCCACCGCCCCCGCCAATCAGCCGGCGGCCCGGCCACCGGAGCCGGCGGGAGGGGGGGGCCGGGACACCGGGAGGGGCGGGGCTGCGGGCGGGGTTAGGGGCGGGCCGTTAGGGCTGACCCCGCCCCGTCCGCGGGGCATGCTGGGAGCGGAAGCGGCGGCCGCGTTGGAGCCAGGCGGGCAGCATGGCCGCTGTGGGCAAGAGGTGAGCGGTGGCAGGAGGGGGTCTGGAGAGGTTGTGTGTGGGTCGCTGCGGAGCAGGAGCGCGGCGGGGAAAGCCCCTGGGGTGCTGCGGGCCTCGGTGGGACTCGACGGCCCCGCGCCGCTGGGCGGAAGGCTGCCGTGCCGGGTAGGCCCGCTGCGTGCCGCCTGGCTCTCGGGATCACGCAGTCGTTTGGGTTGGAGCAGGCTAACGCTGCCAGGACACCGCTAAATCGCGTCCCTCAGTGCCACATCTGCACGGCTTTGCACACCCCTCTAGAGATGAGGACTCCTGGCAACCCCTTTTGGGAAGAAATTGTTCCTCACGTCCAGCCTGAACCTCCCCTGGTGCAGCCTGAGGACATTTCCTCTTGTCCTGTTCCTGGGAGAAGAGACTAACTCCCACCTGGCTCTGGCCTCCTTTCGGGCAGTTGTAGAGAGCAGTGAGGCTTCCTGTCGGCCTCCTCTTCTTCAGACTGAACAGCCTTGGGTGCCTCAGCTGCTCCTCGCCGGCCCTGTTCTCCAGACCTTTCCCCAGCTTTATCGCCCTTCTCTGGACCTGCTCCAGCACCTCAGTGTCTCTCTGCTAAGCTTCTTTCCTTGCCGTTGCTAGGAACCTGGCAGATCTGAGCCTGGATGAGTTCCTTGCTGCCGGCTCGGAGTCGGAGGTTGAGGGTGAGTGGGAAGAGGAGGAGGAGGCCACCAGGCCCGGCAGGGGGACTGCAGCACGGCGGCAGCAGAATGGGAAGGCACCGAAGGGGAAGGTGAAGCAGCCGCTGCAGGCCACTCCAGCTGCCAGGTAAGAGCACAACTCCTCTCACCTCCTGCTTGCTTTGGGTGAGGCTTGGAGGCAGGTACAGGTATGTCCTCTCCTGCTTGCTTTGGGTGAAGCTTGGAGGCAGGTACAGATATATCCTCTCCTGCCTGCTTTGGGTGAGGCTTGGAGGCAGGTACAGGTATGTCCTCTCCTGCCTACTTTGGGTCAAGTTTATGTGTGCTTTTGACCTTTATAGGCTTGTAATGTAATACATAGGCTTAATAGGCTGCATGTTAGGAGGAAGTTGTTGGCAGAGAGAGTGATTGGCATTGGAATGGGCTGCCCAGGGAGGTGGTGGAGTCACCGTGCCTGGAGGTGTTGAAGCCAAGCATGGTCTGGTGATTGGGCAGGGCTGGGTGCTAGGTTGGGCTGGATGAGCTGGGAGGTCTCTCCCAATCGACTTGATTCTATGATTCTAAGTCATGATCTTGATGATCTGGACCAGGGGATTGAGCCCATCATCAGTAAGTTTGCAGATTACAGCAAGCTGATAGCAGCTGTGGATCTGTTGGAGGGTAGGAGAGCCCTGCAGAGGGATCTGACCAGGCTGGATGGGTGGGCAGAGGCCAAGGGGATGAGACTGAACAAGGCCAAGTGCAGGATTCTGCACTTTGGCAACAACAACCCCAAGCAGCACTACAGGCTGGGGCCAGAGTGGCTGAGAGCAGCCAGGCAGAGAGGGAGCTGGGGGTGCTGGGAGAGAGGAGCTGAAGAGGAGGCAGCAGTGCCCAGGTGGATTCTATGATTTCAGTCCTCTGGAGCAGGTGTGAAATGACCTTTCACAAGTCCTCTGGAGCAGGTGTGAAATGAGACACAGCAGTGTGGCCCCACCCCGGTTTAAATTAGCCCCACATGTGCTCAGTGTCCAGCAGTTCCTTGCTTCTCTTGCAGCATCAGCAGACTTTTGGCACTCCTTTTTCTTCTTTTGTCAGCAGTGAAGGAACTCATGTAATTCCTCTCTGGCAGGAAGAAGGGCAAGGCCTCTGAACACAAAGATCAGCTCTCCAGGCTGAAGGAGAAGGATCCTGAGTTTTATAAGTTTCTGGAGGAAAACGACCGCAAGTTGCTGGATTTCGATGCCTCAGACAGCTCTGATGAGGAGGAGCCATTGCATGTCCCACCTGATAAGCTGGAGGTACCAGGCCTTAGTTTGGCTGCTGAACTCAAAAGTTATTTCAGTTAGTGATGTGTGGAGTCTTTTGAGCTGCAAGGCCTCAGGCTTTGTAACAGCACAGGTGGCTGGGGAGGAGCTTCCCCCAGTCAAACCCACAATCCACAGCTGATTTCAGGAGCTGAGCCTGAGGAGTTCCTTAGAGATTGAGAAAGCAGAGCCTCAAGAGTGTATTTTCTTCGTGGCCTTTGTTGTGTGCCACCTTTGCCAACCTGAGTTTGGTGTGCCTCAAGTGAGATGCTTTCTCCTTGGTGTTTTCTTTTGCTGCATGGTGTGGTTATGTAGCGAGGTTACTTTCATGACTGCTTTACACACGGTGCCTGAGAGCAGCATTAAGGACAGCATAATGCTGCCTGCCTTCCTCTTCAGTAGCTTCTCAGCAAAAGAGGTGAGGCCAGAAATGTATAAAGCTGTTCTCAGTATTGCTACTGATCTCTCTAGGAAGCAAGTGATGAAGATGAAGAGGAGGAGGAGGAGGAGGAAAGAGTCAAACGGAAGAAAGCTTCTTACATCTCTGTGAGCTTGAAAATGGTTGAAGAATGGAAAGAAGCTGCAGAGGTGAGCAGAGAGGCTGCATCTGGAAGATTGCTTCCAGTTCTGGGCCCTTCCTGTGATCCTGTGAATTGCTTGAAAGAGTCTAGTGCAGAGCCACAGAGCTGCTGCAGGCAGTGGAACATCTCCCTCTGAGGCCAGGCTGAGGGAGCTGGGGCTTGGAGCAGAGGAGCCTGAGGGCTGCCTTCATTGCTGCTGATAAAGATGTGCAGGGCAGTGTCAGGAGGATGCAGTCAGGCTCTGCTCAGGGATGGCCAATGACAGGACAAGGGGCACTGGGGGCAAGCTGGAGCAGAGGAGGTTCCATGGGAACAGAAGGAGAAACTTTTTCACTGTGAGGGTGCTGGAGCCCTGGAGCAGGCTGCCCAGAGAGGTTGTGAAGTCAGAACCTGCTTGGATGTGTTCTGTGTGACCTGCCCTGGGTGCTCCTGCTCTGGCAGGGGGATTGGACTGGATGCTCCTTTGAGGTCCCTTCCAACCCCTAACATCCTGCAAGTTGGAATGCAAGGCACTTCAGTGTTCTCCTGTAAACATTACTGCACACCTCTCACTGCCTCTGAAAGACCAATTCTCACCAGAACTGAGAGAGAGGATGTCCTGCATCAGTCCTTCTCTGAGCTCTCCTGGCTTCAGCATGACTTGTGTTTGCATCTCTTCCTGGGCTGCAAGCTTAGAGCAGTTGCACTCCACCTGAAAGAGAAGCTAGAGAAATTTGTGTGGCTCAAAAGAGGTCAGAATGGTTAACTTTGGAATCTGTTTTCGCCTCCTTGCTAAGCATTGGGCCTTTGGTAGCTCCAAAATCGGTTTTTAGTCACATTTGGAGGAAATTAGTTGCTGCATCTAAGAGGAGAGGTGGGGGGGAAAAGAGGGAAAGGTCAAATTGGATAGTTGCTTGCAGCTGATGGATTGCTTCTCAAGCCCCAACCGATTAGAAGCCCATTTTGGAGCAGGTGAAGGCCACTAGCATTCATTAACATTGTCTTGGCATTTTCCCTTCATTTTACAGGCTGGAGCTGCTTTTTGCAATCAAACTTAATGAGTTCAAATATTCCTGTCCCAGTAAAGTCCTTCAGAGTTCCAGGCTATGGCTGCTTTTCCTCCTCAGCAATCAGAATCACAATGATAAGGGTTGAACCCTCTTTTTTTCCCCCCCTCCTTCTTTCTGCAGAGAGGGTTAACACCAAAACTTTTCCATGAGATCACTCAAGCCTTCAAAGCAGCTGTAGCAACCACCAAAGGAGATGGTGGTGGAGCTGACCCCAGCAAGTTCCAAGTCACTGATGCTGCAGGTGAGTTGGGCACCCTGCTAGTTCTGTGAGAGAAGGGAAATGATTTGGTGGGGAAGGTTTAGCTGTGGGAAGAGAGTGATGCTAAGAACTGGCAGGAGTTAACTTGCCCTTTCAGAGGCTTCATTTCATTTAAGTAGCTTAGCTTCCTGGTGCTGAGCCTGAGCAGTGGTGGCTCTTCTGGTGTCCCAGTGTGGGAGATGTGCATGCCTGGAGCAACTGGGCTGGCAGACAGCTGAGGGAAGAGCCTTGCTTTTTTCCCCCAGGCTGCTTAAAGTCATGTTGAAGCTACTTAGTGTTTATATCATTGTAGTGCTCAGGGTTTTTTTTGACAACTTCAGCTGCAGCTTCTTGCTGATCCCTCTTAGAACTAATCCTGCAAGATGATTTCAAGTCTTCTTACCAAATAACAGTCTGTAACCTCACCATGGGTCAGAGCTCTGTTGCACTATCAAGTTTACATTCCCCTAGCTAAGACCTCTCCCTCTGTACAAGATTATTTTGCCTGTGGAAGAAATGAGGTGCAGCATGTCCAGCCTAGCCAGCCCCCTATTGCCTAAGCTCCAGCTCTTGCAGTGAGCCCTCGTTTTGATGCTTGCCAGCATGGCTGAGAAGGGAACATCCTTGTTAGTGTCTCAGTTGGGCTGCAGGTCACATCCTCAATTTCTAACACAGTTAGCAGGTACTTCTCAATGTGTTTTGGCAGCTTGGTACTGTGTGCCAGCTGGAGTCATAGAATCAAGCAGATTGGAAGAGACCTCATCCAGCCCAACCTAGCACCCAGCCCTGGCCGATCAACCAGACCATGGCACTAAGTGCCCCAGCCAGGCTTGGCTTCAACACCTCCAGCCACGGCCACTCCACCACCTCCCTGGGCAGCCCATTCCAATGCCAATCACTCTCTCTGCCAACAACTTCCTCCTCACATCCAGCCTCAACCTGCCCTGGCACAGCTTGAGGCTGTGTCCCCTTCTTCTGTTGCTGGCTGCCTGGCAGCAGAACCCAACCCCACCTGGCTACAGCCTCCCTGCAGGGAGCTGCAGACAGCAATGAGCTCTGCCCTGAGCCTCCTCTTCTGCAGGCTGCACACCCCCAGCTCACCCAGACAGCCTCCCTTGTCCTGCTGGCCACACTGTTCCTGATCCAGCCCAGGATGCCATTGGCTTTCTTGGCCACCTGGTCACACTGCTGCCTCATCTTCAGCTACTCTCTACCAGCACCCCCAGGTCCCTTTCTTCCTGGCTGATTCTATGACCTTTTCTCACCCAGAGTGGAGCTATTTGCATTTACCATTGCCTTTGGGAAAGATCTCATCCATGAATGTAAGCAATCACATGAACTTCACCTGGCCACTTGTGTAACTCTTTAATTAACAAGTGCCTTTAGCTCTCACCATGGTTTGGAGGAGGTTGATGACTCCTAGGCTGCCTTTGTGCTTGGTGCTGTCAGTTGTAATGGAGAAAAAATTGTAGGCTGAGGCCAACTGAGTATTTCTCAGAAGCTGTGAGAATTATCTCAGTGCCTTGGGGAGGAGGGGAGTTTTTTTCCTGTATGTTCCAGTGAGTTCTCTGGGACCAGGGAAGGCTCTCACAGATGGGTACCCCACCTCTGGGTACAGTTTCAGTACTTTATTACAGCTTAAACACTAAAACCATCAGGAGAAAAGTATATACACAGTAAGAGGTGAGCAACATCCAACAGAGGCTGAGGGAGCTGGGGTTGTTTAGCCTGGAGAAGAGGAGGCTCAGAGGTGACCTCATTGCTGTCTACAACTACCTGAAGGGAGGCTGTAGCCAGGTGGGGTTGGGCTCTTCTCCCAGGCACTCAGTAGCAGAACAAGGGGACACAGTCTCAAGCTGTGCCCGGGGAAGCCTAGGCTGGATGTTAGGAGGAAGTTGTTGGCAGAGAGAGTGATTGGCATTGGAATGGGCTGCCCAGGGAGGTGGTGGAGTCACCATCCCTGTGGGTGTTCAAGAAAAGCCTGGATGAGGCACTTAGTGCCATGGTCTGGTTGAGTGGATAGGGCTGGGTGCTAGGTTGGGCTGGCTGAGCTTGGAGGTCTCTTCCTACCTGGTTGATTCTGTGGTTGTGTGAATTATGGCTCAGCTGCCGCAGCCATAGGGAGAAACTACAGTGCTGAATAAGGTGTGAGAAACAATCCCAAGTAGCTCTGTTGATCAGAGGGCAGGCTACACTCACCCTGTCCCCCTGGCCAGCAGAGCTGCTGAGATGGGTAGATAGCAGAGCTGCTTGGCTGCTGGCTCAGGAGGTAGCATCCCCAGCGGGAACCACCCTGTGGTGGTGGTAAGGCTGATGCTGCTCCAGCTGCCCTACCCATGCTCTTGGTTTATATGTGACATGTGTCCAGTGCTTCCCAGAACTCTGAACCAAGGAGGACCAAACTCCACCTTTACTTTGGAATCTGTTAGATGCCATCTTTCCCTGCTGCTCTCTTGCGTAGCTGCAAGCCCTGCTTCCCCTGGGGAACCTGGTGATAATTGGCTCATTTGACTTCTGATCACACACAAACCACCTCTTCCCTCTTAGAGTGCACTAACTGAGAGAACAGGAATCTCTGGAAAATGACTTGCAAATGCTTTTCTGGCTTTGTTTTAACCAGTGTTCAACGCCCTCGTGTCCTTCTGCATCCGGGACCTCTTCCGCTACGTGCAGAAGCTTCTCTTTCCAAAACCCCCGAAGAACAAACAGAAGTAAGTCTGGGGGGGAGTGGAGCTCTACAGGCAAGAGAAAGCTGCTTGGGACAGGGGGTTCAGAACTGCAAGTTGGCTGGGAAGCTGGGTAACAATGCTGGTGAAGGGTCTAGAGAGCAAGCCCTGTGAGTGTGATGGTTTGGGTGTCCCCCACCCCCCTACACTTTAGAAATCACCCAGACTAGACTCAGCTGGCTCTGGAAATTGACTGAAGCTTATATTTACAGCTGGCACAATTTGCAAGCAGATATTTACAGTGTATACAGATATGTGCAGAAATATACAGGGTAAAAAGGTAATACAGAAACACAACTCTCCCCTCCCAGAAACCTGAGTCCCCAGGAGGGGCTCTCAACCACCTTCCCCCTCTCAACCTTACCCCAGTCCCGAGGAAGAATGGAGGTTTGGCCAAGAGGATTAAGAAGCAAAAGTGAATCAGCAAAGCAAATGGAGGGTGAGGTTAGAAAGCAAGATGGAGTTCAGCCAGCAGCCCCAGCCCAGAGCGAAGTGCAGAGCAAAAGTGACTTTATCTTTTGTTTTGCTTTTCCTTTCTACACATCTCAGCAAGGCTGTGAGGGAAGTAGACCTCACCATTGTTTTCATTTCTCAGTCTATGATCTAATTCTTCTCAACAAAACATTCTAGCAAGGCTCAAACTAGCACAGTGAGGAACAGCTGAAGGAGCTGGGGTTGTTCAGCATGGAGAAAAGGAGGCTGAGGGGAGAGAGAGACCTTCTGGTTCTCTACAGCTCCCTGAAAGGAGGTTGGAGCCAGGTGGGGGTTGGTCTCCCAGGTAACAAGTGATAGGACAAGAAGAAAGGGCCTCAAGTTGCACCAAAAGAGGTTTAAGTTGGATGTGAGAAACAGTTTCTTCTCCAAAGGGGTTGTCAGGAGTTCCCATCTCTGAAGGGGTTTCAAAGTCATGTAGGTGTGGCACTGAGAGACATGGTTTAGTAGTGGACTTGGCAGTGTTGGGCCCCTCCGTTCGAGGAGGACTTCAGAGAACTGCTTGAAAGAGTCCAGCACAGAGCCACAAAGCTGCTGCAGGCAGTGGAGCATCTCCCTGTGAGGCCAGGCTGAGGGAGCTGGGGCTTGGAGCAGAGGAGCCTGAGGGCTGCCCTCATTGCTGCTGATAAAGGAGAGGATGGAACCAGGCTCTGCTCAGGGATGGCTGATGGCAGGACAAGGGGCACTGGGGGCAAGCTGGAGCAGAGGAGGTTCTGTGGGAACAGGAAGAGAAACTCTCACTCTGAGGGTGCTGGAGCCCTGGAGCAGGCTGCCCAGAGAGGTTGTGGAGTCTCCTTCTCTGGAAACATTCAGAACCCACCTGGATGTGTTCCTCTGTGACCTGCCCTGGGTGCTCCTGCTCTGGCTGGGGGATTGGACTGGATGCTCTCTTGAGGTCCCTTCCAACCCCTCACACTGTGGTAATGGAGACTCACTCTGCACAAAGTTGTTACTTCTTGCTTTGCCAGCACTTGTTTGACCTGAGCTAGGTTGAATGGTCCTGCTCTGGTAGGGGGGTTGGACTTGATCTCTCTGGGTCCCTTCCCAGATTCTCTGACCCTGTGAACTCACTGTGTTGCTGAAGTCTTGATTGATTTGGTGAAGTCTTTTCTTAAAACCAAACCCAATTCTTGCTCACTTCCAGAATGGTTCTGCCTTCCACCAGCCCACTTTGGAGCAAGCTGCGACTGGATGTAAAAGCTTACCTGAGCTCCACCATAAGAGTAAGAACTTTCAGCACCTGGGGGTCAGCTTGTGCCTCTCTGGGCTTTTTGTTCAAGGTGTTTTGGACTGAGACAGGTGGGGGTTGAGTCTGGACACAGCACTGCTCAGAGGAGAGCTCAACCATCAAAGAGATGATTAACAGAGCAGGAAATAATGGAGCTGATTTGTCCCTTTAAAAAGGCAATTGCTCAGTCTGAGGGTGGCTTTCTGGTCAGCACAGCACTTGGGAATCTGAGCAGCAGGTTCTGTGCTGGGCTGCAGCAAGAGCAGTGTGGGCAGCAGGGCAAGGGAGGGGATTCTGCCCCTTTACTCTGCTCTCCTCAGACCCCACCTGGAGTCCTCTGTGCAGTTCTGGGGCCCCCAACACAAGAAGGACATGGAAGTGTTTGAGCCAGCCCAGAAGAGGCCACCAAGATGCTGAGAGGGCTGCAGCAGCTCTGCTCCGAGGACAGGCTGAGAGAGTTGGGGCTCTGCAGGCTGGAGAAGAGAAGGCTTGGAGGAGACCTTGAAGTGGCCTTGCAGGATCTGAAGGGGGCTGCAGGAGGGCTGGGGAGGGACTATTGACAAGGTCTGGGAATGGCAGGATGAGAAGGAATAGGTTTGAAGTGGCAGAGGTTTCCCAGGGAGGTTGAGGAGCACAGAAGTACCCGATGTGATCAAAGATGTCCCTGGGCATGGCAGAGGGGCTGGAACTGCCTGCTCCTTGTGGTCCCTTCCAACCCTGACTGATTCTATGATTCTCATCTCACCTACACCGTCTCCAGCTATGATGCTGCTCTATTCCACCCATCCCAAACTGCTGCTCTCTGGTGTTTCAGAGACAGTTACTGGATTGTTTCTGAAGGAAATTCCTGCTCCCAGTTCATTTTTTTGGTTGTTTTTGAGATAGCCTCATCCTGCCTCCTTGAATGTCAAACATTAAACCCAAACAACATTGCAATACTCTTGCAGAAGCTGAGGGATGGAGATGTAAGGGAAGTGCTGATGTCTCTTAGCTGTGAGCTGGCAGAATGACTTAGCAGAAAGAGCCTTCTGATCAGGAGGGCTTCTCCCCCACCCAGAGTCATGGTGCCTCTTGCCAGCAGCAGAGGATTGCAGCAGCAAAGGAGAAGCTGGCAATGCAGTGCCAGTGAAGCAAACCCTGCCCCTGTGCTCTCTGGCAGTCTCTGCCTTTCACTACAGCATTTCTCTAACCTATTTCCTCAGAAATAGCTGCTTCTCAGTTTGGTGTGGAAAGGGACTTTGCAAAGGTCAGAATCTTTGCAGTGCAAGGAGGAGAATCAGGAGGAGAGGTGAAAAGGAGAAGGAAATGCTTCTGCTTCCAGACATTAGGATTGTGCTCCTTGTGGTCCCTTGCATCAGGCAGGAGCTGGCACTGCATCAGGCAGGACCTGTCTTGAGCTGAAGAGACTTTAGGCTCACTGTTGTCTTCAGTGAGAAACTGCAAATGTCTCTGGGTTTGGCTGCAGGTGAGCTGAGCAACCTGGAAATGCAGAGATGCTGATTCTTAACTGTCTGACCCCTTCCTTGAGCTAATCTCTTGCCACCCAAGAGTATTGCAGCTTCTCATGAAATCCTAATGGAACCCAGTAAGGTCCCACCTAGCTCAGAAGGTCTTCTCCCAAGGTTTGTGTAGACTGAGGGTGTCTACATCATAGAGTCATAGAATCAAGCAGGTTGGAAGACAGCTCCAAGCTCAGCCAGCCAAACCTAGCACCCAGCCCTGCCCAATCAACCAGACCATGGCAGCAAGTTCCCCATCCAGGCTTTGCTTCAGCACCTCCAGGCACAGCAACTCCACTGCCTCCCTGGGCAGCCCTTTCCAATGCCAATCACTCTCTCTGCCGACAA